>JAJOZX010005382.1:305000-330535 GCA_023014485.1 Bathynomus jamesi | reverse complement strand
TTGCCCTACCTGCCGTACCCCTATCGTCATACACCTCCTGGTGGAATGCAAAAAGTTGTCTGCTCTTCGTCGCAGGTGTTTCCTCTCTCGGCCGAAGATCCCATACCCGACCGGCTACGATCTATACTCGCCGACGTCCCCCACTTTTCAATGGAACGATTCTCTTCTTCCTTACTCACTCCCAGCTGCTCCATCGCATTTAAAACCGTACCCCTCCTACCCATTATCCAGCGACTGACCCTTACTCACTCCCTAGTCTACCACCCCCAACACAGTAACATCACCCACTCACCGCCTCGCCGATTATATATATATAATATATATATATATTATATATATATATATATATATATATATATATTTATCGATCATATCTATATATATATATTTATCTATAACTTTATCTATCATTCTATATATATATATTATCTATATATTTATCTATCATATCTATATATATATATTTATCTATCTATTTATCTATCATATCTATATATATATTTATCTATATTATTTATCTATCAATCTATATATATTTATCTATCTATTTATCTATCATATCTAATAATATAGATTTATCTATCTATTTATCTTCATATCTATATATATATATTTATCTATCTATTTATCTATCATCTATATATATATATTTATCTATCTATTTATCTATCATATCTATATATATATATTTATCTATCTATTTATCTATCATCTATATATATATATTTATCTATCTATTTATCTATCATATATATATATATCTATCTATTTATCTATCTATCATATATATATATATATATAATATTTTCTATCTACATATCTATATTATATATATATATTTATCTATCTATTTATCTATCATACTATATATATATATTTATCTCTATCTATTTATCTATCATATCTATATATATATATATTTATCTATCTATTTCTATCATATCTAAATATATATTTATCTCTATCTATCTATCTATCTATCTATCTATCTAATCTAATCTATCTATCCCTTTGCTTTGTCCGGAGCGATAGGGCGCGTCCCTCTGTGGCGAATGTGGGAATACACCTTTCTTCGGTGTAAGGGCTTTCTCTGCCCTCGTGGACCATTGGGCCCGTTTGGGGACCCGGCTGATCTCCTGCTTCTTTTTCTTTCTTTCTCCTTTAACCCATTCTTTCTGGCTTCTCCTGATTTTTTTGGCGTTGTTCTTTGGACCTTGATTTTGACCCTTTCCTTGGCCTTTGGGTGTGGGAGGTGGTTGCCCTGCACCCTTGTCGCTTTCCAACCAAACCCAAACCCTGTCCCTGCCACTTTTCACCGCGCGTTGGATGAGAGTGGCCGCCTTTCAGGCACAGGGACTGGGTGCGGGTGTATCTCCCCTGCGTGACATCTCGGCGGTGGGACCAAGTGTGCCCACACTTCGCCTTTCCCTTGTTGGAGTCGGTGGTGGCTGGATGCGCGCGGGGGATGAAGTTCTTTTTTGTTTAGCTATGGACACTTCTCCCCCCCGGCTTACGACTACTGCTTCTCATTCCCGGACTACTCTTCTCTCAACACTCGGGTGGTGGGCAACCAGGCCCTCGAGTCCTTTACCACTGGAAGACCGCAACCTAATGGGGTTGACCCCCCTGTGGAAGCGGAACGCTTGCACTCTCCTTTTCCGTTGCCGACCCCAGTCCGTCCCTCGACTACGCCCTTGGACCTACACTCTCTAGAGCAGGGGCCTCGCCCCAGCCCACTTCAGCCACCTTCGGGCAAGTCAAGTTCCACCGAGGACTTGCCCCCACAACCCGGCTTCTTGCTCTCCCCATATGCCCCCCTCACCCGCCGTCAGCCCACCTCCCGCGGAGAGAGCCTCGCGGCGGACGGGGGAGCCGGCATTCACGGCCGTCCTACCGACCGTTGAATATTCCAGTACATTTCGACTCTACAGCCTCCCTCTCCCTTCCAAGTATCCACAAATTCCTGGTGATTCGGCCTACATCTGGGTCCCTCCCGAACAACTCTGAACGGACGTTCCAGGCGATCCGAACCCACAGCAACTCCAGCCGCTATGACGTACGCCCACAGAGGGATGGCTCCCTCCTCGTAAAATCACGCTCAGCCGCAGAGACGAAAGCCCTACTCTCCATCACTGAGGTCCTTGGATGCTCGGTGTCCGTTTCCCCACACCCTCGCCTGAACCAGAGTCAGGGCACTATTTACGCCACCCGCCTACTGTCGGTCGCAGTGAACGAGCTCCTGGAGGACTCGCACCCCAAGGAGTTACTAAGATCTATCGTTTCACATCCCGACAGGGAGGCACCCCCTCCCCCACCCCACGTCTGCTCCTTACTTTTAACACTAATCCCCCCTGGCCGTATTGTATGGGGTATGGGAGACCGCGCCTCATGCGAGTTTTCTATCCGCCCATACGTCCCAGACCCGACCCGTTGCTTCAAATGCAATAAATTCGGACACGTCAGCTCCGCTTGTCGACAGCCGCATCCATTATGTGTTCACTGTGGACGACTCGCCCACCCTGACAGGTGCCCCAACACACCCAAATGCTCGAACTGTGAAGGCGCACACCCTCTTCATCCCGAGAATGCCTTTTCTTCAGGTTCGAGAAGGAGGTCCGAGGCCTACAGGTGACGGACTTCCTTAGCCCCCGTGAGGCACGCGACAGGGTGCGGAGTCGGGAGGTGAGGCCGGGGGTGTCCTATGCCGCTGCTCTCGGCTCTATCATCTCGGCACGCCGCCCTGGCCTGCCGCCGAAACCCCCCCCAGCCACTGCTTCCTGTTCCCCACATAGCAAATCCTCGCAGGACCCGACGGTCCCCTGTCCCCCCACCGTTCCTCTTCTTCCCGCACCTCACCTGCCACGAATCCCCCAGGAGTCTGGGACCAGGGTTTCCAGGTCCCAGCCACCTCAAACCCTGCCTTCCCAGTACTCCCTGTACACGCCCGAACCTGCCGCCCGGAGCAAGCCGTCGAGGCGGAGACGCCGGAGCGTGTCACCAGACCCTCCGGCCTCCAACGTCTCTCTCCCTCTTCCCCTAAGACCAAGAAGACGGCTCGGACCCTTACACCGCCCACCACGCCCACTATGTCCATCTCTCCCCATCGTAGAAGTCCCACCGTTCTACCCCCACAGACTCTGACAATAGTGGCCGAAATCCACGACCCGCCCTGTACGACGAGACCCAGCCCAGTGGATCCAGTGGATGCGGCTCTGGCGCAGCTGCACGGTGTGACCGAGGGAAGCTCGGCTGCGCCCACGCCCATGAGTCTCCTGGATCTGCCCTTGCCTCCTGGTGCCATTTTCTCCACCCCTCCACGAGACCACTCTGGTTCACCTCCTTCCACCCCCATCGTACCTACCCCCCCAACATCCCCGACCCCCCCTTATCAGCTACCCTGAGTACGCCCTCCCTCCCACCCGCCCGGTCTTTTTGGTACCCCTGTCACCACCTAGGGTCCGCCGTGAGACCCCGGACAGGCGGGGTAGCGCCCCTTTTGGGGTTAACGTGCCCCCCCCTGGCCCGACCATAGAAGCCCGACAAGGCACTTCTGACCCGCTCAGCCCACGATGTTCCTCTGCCTGCCGTGATCCACGCCTCCGGTCTCGCTCGGCCGACTCGACCCCGCAACCTCCGCAGGGTTCGACAGGCCGACCGATTCCTTCCCTGGTGAACGGTAGATAGCCAGCCATGCTCCCGACCCAGCCTTCAGTTTCGCGAACTCCAGATCTCCCTTCACACTCCAACCTCCTAGCGCCTACACCTTTACCCATCCCCCTTCATCAACTAATGGATCCCCCGAAAACCACAATAGTCCACTGGAACTGTCGAGGAATCTTTGCAAACTATGAAGGCCTTAACTCCTTGATTGCCACTTCCCGTCCGGTGTGTGTCTGTCTCCAGGAGCTAATCCTGGGGACCAGGTCCATGCCCTGCCCCACTGGTTATTTTGCGTCGCCACCCCGCCTCCTACCTGCACTCGAAGGGGAGCTGCCATCCTCGTCCACCACGCAGTCCCCTTCTACAATCTCTCCATCCGGTCCCCGCTACAGGTGACTGCCGTCCGGCTCTCCCTGGATAGACAGTACACCATTTGTTCAATCTACCTTCCCCCCCACGCTCAAGTCTCCCGCGACGACCTGGTGGAAGTCGTGGAACAACTCCCCAGGCCCTTCCTACTACTGGGCGATTTCAATAGTCGTCACCCCTTGTGGGGCGACACACACTCCACCTATATGGCCCCAACCCTGATATCCGTCATGACCGAGCTCTCCTTCGAGTGCCTCAACGATGGCTCTCCTACATTCTACCATGCCACCACCTGCACTCCATCCTGTATAGACCTGTCCCTCGTATCAACTGATGCCCTCCTAGACTTCACGTGGCAAGTCCTCCGAGAGGACTATGGCAGTGACCATCTCCCCATTCTACTCACCCTCAATCGACCCGACCAGACCGTACGGGTACCGGTAAGGTGGGTTACCACCAACGCGAATTGGGCCCGCTTCCGCGACAACACATATACCACCCTTACAACTGCCCACTTCCCATCCATCGACGAGTGCGTCGCATACTTCGAGTCCGTCGTTCTAACGGCCGCAAGCACAAGCGTACCACAATCCTCCGCCTACCCCCGCGCCCGACGGGTTCCTTGGTGGACCCCGGAGTGCGCGGAGGCCGTGCGCGCCAAGAAGAAGGCAACTCGGCGCTTTACCGGACGCGACTCCCCATCCATCGCACGGAATGCAGCGGGTCAGGGCCATCGCCCGCCGCACAATGAAGACAGCGCGCCGAGCCTCTTGGCGTGCCTTTGTGTCCGGCATTACCGCCAACACACCTTCGGCTACCATCTGGAAGAAGGTGCGGGGCGTCGAGAGGCGACATGTCCCCTCCCGACCCCCGGTCCTCCGGACAAACGACGGACTCCTATGTGAGCCCAAGTCGGTGGCAGACCACCTTGCTTCTACCTTCGCCGCCGTTTCTTCCTCTGCAGCCAATCCCGTACCCGCCCCTGACGATAGCCCCTCCCCACCGTCCATAGACAGCACCTACAACCGATTGTTTACCATGCGTGAACTACAGACGGCACTGGCCTCTCGACGATCCCCTTGTCCCGGCCCGGACGGTATTCCGTACGGCATGATCCAACACCTCCACTCTACCTTACAAATTTTCCTGCTAGACTATACAATCGCATATGGATAGAGGGTGCCTTCCCCTTTAGGTGGAAGGAGGCCCACGTCATCCCTATCCCCAAGCCCGGCAAAGATTCCCTGGACCCCACAAACTACAGACCAATCGCCCTGTGTTGTGCCTGCAAGATCCTCGAAAAAATGGTCGCTACGCGATTATCGTTCGTCCTTGAACGTACCAATTCCTTCCCGTCTACCCAGTCCGGCTTCAGACAATTCCGCTCCACCACTGATCCCCTCCTGCTTCTCAGCCGAGACATACAGGATGCCTTCGACAATAGACAGTTCGTACTGTCAGTTTTCTTCGACATCCAGAAGGCCTATGACACCACCCGTCGAGCAATGATCCTCGGTCAGCTCCGACATCTGGGCCTTGTCGGAGCCATGCCTACCTTCATCAGGGGCTTCCTTACTTCTCGGACCTTTAAAGTCCGGGTGGGCTCAGTCCTCTCTGACACCTTTGTGCAGGAGGACGGGGTCCCACAGGGAAGCATCCTCAGTGTTCTCTGCTTCTCTGTCGTGATGAACACGGTCTCACAATGCCTTCCACCCACAATCCGCTCTTCCATCTACGCGGATGACCTTGCAATCTACTTCGCAGGGCGAGAACCGTCTGTCGTTCAACGGCAAATGCAGCTCGCCATCTACCGGGTGGAAGGTGGGCGACGTCGGTGGGTTTCCGCCTCTCCATCCCTAAGTCCAAGTGTATGGTCTTCAGTAGAAGAAGACCCACAACCCTTCCTCTACCCTCTGTTACATTATACGGCAGTCCTCTTGAGGTGGTACCCTCCACGCGTTTTCTGGGCATGACCCTAGACCGACGGCTCAATTGGGTTCCCCATCTCAAGCACCTAAAGCAATCCCTTCGACGCCCCCTCGCTCTCCTGGATCACCTCTCTCACACCACATGGGGTGCAGATCGACGCTCTCTTCTTCGCCTTTATACTTCCATAGTACAGTCGAAGCTGGACTATGGTAGCGCAGTTTATGGTTCAGCCTCCAACGCCCGCCTCCGTATCCTGGACCCGGTACTTAATAGAGGCCTCCGCCTCGCCACCGGTGCTTTCCGCTCCTCCCCAGCCTCCAGCCTCCATGTGGAATGTGATCATCTCCCTCTCGCCCTCCGACGGGGTCTACTCCTCATGCGGACATACCTCCGTGCACAGAGGCTACCTTCTTCGCTTCTGGGCACGGCGGTTTTAGAACTACCACCTCAGGGACGGAGCTGGCACTTCACTGAAGCGGTCCGCTCTTTCCTTGATCTTTTCAACATGCCCGCCCCCTCAGTTATCCCCATTTCATTCAGCATCTACCCCCCCTGGATCCTAACCCCTATCAAGTTTGCAAAGATCTGTGTTCCCTACCGAAGACTACCACGAGCGCCATGATATACAGGTCACTTTTCCGCGAACACGCAACCCAACACCCGGACGCAATCGCCATTTACACGGATGGTTCCCGCTCGGAAGCTGGTGTGGCCTCCTCAGCGGTGATTCTGTCCCAGCCGCTCTCCCGGAGCGTCGGCCTGCCCCGCGAGGCCTCCGTTTTTTCGGCGGAACTTTTCGCCATAACGGAGGCCCTCGATATTGTGCGCACCCACTCTGCCAGCTCTTTTGTCATTTATTCGGATTCCCAAAGTGCACTTCTCTCCCTAGAAAGATTTAACTCCCCTCACCCGCTCGTCTGTACCATCCAGCAGACCTTCCACTTTTTAACGATCTTCCAACATAAGACAATCGCATTCTGTTGGGTCCCGGCTCATGTCGGCATCCAGGGTAACGAGGCGGCGGACCGCACAGCAAAGACGGCCTGCTTGCTGCCGGCCTCCTCCCGACCCCTCCCCTTCTCCGACTTCTTCCCGGCTTTCCGCTCCCACTTCCGCTCCATATGGCAGCGGGAATGGGACCAGGCCACACAAAATAAACTCCACACGATCAAACCGCAAATAGGACACTGGGCTTCTTCATTCCACCGGTCCCGCCATAAAGAAGTAATCCTAGCCCGTCTCCGCATAGGTCACACCCGCATCACCCACGGACACCTTATGGCGAAATCGCCAGCCCCGCTTTGCTCTACCTGCCATACCCCTATCACTGTCTTACACCTTCTGGTGGAATGCTCAAAGTTGGCTCGCGTCGTCGCAGGTGTTTCCCTCTCTCGGCCGAAAACCCCATACCCAACTGCCTACGATCTATACTCGCCGACGGCCCCCACTTTTCAGCGGAAGCCGTTCTCCTCTTCCTTACTCACTCCCATCTGCTCCATCGCATCTGAAACCGTACCCCTCCTACCCACATCCATCGACTGACCCTTACTCATTCCCCTAGTCTACCGCCCCAGCACAGTGACATCACCCACTCACTGCCTCGCCGAGATATGTACCGTCTCTTTAGGTACGAATCGGCGGTAAATCTGAAAAAAAAATATATATATATATATATCTGTCTCTCTCTCTGTCTCTCTCTCTGTCTCTCTCTCTCTGTCTCTCTCTCTCTGTCTCTCTCTCTCTGTCTCTCTCTCTCTGTCTCTACAATCGACGGTTACGCGCCCTGAACTTGTTTTCGCTTGAAACTTTGCTGATGAGAACTTCCTCACTCAGTGGGTCAACGTGCCTACACGAGGCGAAAGCGTTCTAGACTTAGTATTCACGACCGAAGATAACCTCGTCACTGGCCTCACCGTTGACGAATCATTGGGCGGGAGTGATCACGGTCTTATTAGGTTCCGTGTGTGCGTCCCTCGGGTGAAGCGTAGTAACTCGAGAGGCAGTAAGCTCGATCTCCGGCGGGCGAACTTTGTTAGCCTCAGGGATAGCGAAGGAGAGATGTGGTTAGAGTTTGGCGGCGATGTTGAAGGAGTGTGGAGTGCATTCCGGGACGAGTTTATGTTGTTGCAGTCTGCTGCCATACCCTCAAAACCGGTCACCCCTGCTTCAACGCAGCCTAAGTGGTTCAATCGTGACATCGCTTCGGCTATCCGAAATAGGAAAGTAGCGTATAGGAAGGCGAAGGCCAATCGTTCCAATGAGAACACTTTAGCGTATGTCCGCCTGTGTAGGGAAGTGAAGGCGAAGGTTAGGCTAGCGAAACGTAACGAAGAACTACGGGTGGCAAGACTCTGCAAGGGGAACCCTAAGGAGCCAGGTGTGAGGCACGAACGTGCTGGCCTGGATAATGTTCGATGTACCGCGACAGTCGTTGCCGATAGAATAGACAAACTGAGCGCGTTTAAGGCTCCTGGGTCAGACCAGTTTCTCCCCAGAGTGTTGCGAGAAGTGCGCGACCAGGTGGCTCCCCACCTGGCTACAGTCTTCAACAAATCGTTGGAGATGGGCCAGTTGCCTGGTGACTGGAGGAAAGCCAACGTGACCCCTATCTTTAAGAAAGGGGATCACGAAAGTCCAGGGAACTATCGTCCCATTAGTCTCACTTCAGTTGTAGGTAAATTATTAGAAGGGATAATAGCTGATAGGATCGTTGACCATTTGGATTCCTACCAGCTGCTTGGGGACTCCCAACATGGGTTTAGACGGCATAGGTCGTGTCTCACCAACTTGCTCGAGTTTTTCCACGTCATGTTGGGTGAGTACGATAAGAGTAGGGCGATTGATATACTTTATCTCGACTTTCAGAAAGCCTTTGATAAGGTACCTCACCGCCGGCTAATGGCGAAAGTGCGCGCGCTGGGTATCGGTGGGGAAATAGGTAGGTGGCTTGAAAACTGGCTGAAGAATAGGCGGCAGAGGGTTGTAATTAAAGGTGCTAGTTCGGGTTGGGCCTCGGTCACTAGTGGGGTTCCTCAGGGTTCCGTTTTGGGGCCGCTGTTGTTTATCATTTACATAAATGATATCGACGGTGGCATCGTCAGTCGGATCGCCAAATTCGCTGATGACACCAAGCTTGGGGCCAATGGGACGCCCGAAGCGATCGAGGAACTGCGTGCGGACCTAGGTACGATAGGAGAGTGGTCCGAAAAATGGCAAATGCCGTTTAACTTGGGTAAATGCAAAGTGATGCACATTGGCTACGCAAATCCCAAGTCGGACTATTCGATGTTGGGTAGTCATATCGAGGTGACTGATTTAGAAAAGGACTTGGGTGTGGTAATTAGCAGCGACCTGAAGTTTACGAAACAGTGCGTAGAGGTGGAAAAGAAAGCCCAGAAACTATTGGGTTATATCAGGAGGCAATTTCAGTTTCGGAACAAGGAGATTGTGCTCTCACTGTACAATTCCCTTGTTCGGCCGCACCTGGGGTGTGCTGTGCAGTTCTGGTCGCCCACCCTCAGGAAAGATATTGAGAGGCTGGAGCGAGTGCAGGCGAGTGCCACAAAGTTAATCCCTTCCGTTAGGCATATGGGCTACAATCGACGGTTACGCGCCCTGAACTTGTTTTTCGCTTGAAACTCGGAGGCTGCGCGGTCAACTGATCGAGGTTTTCAAGCTCTTACGAGGGTTCAACGATGTCGATTTTAGAAGTATGTTTAGTTTAAATGATAACCCAACTCGCAACAATGGTTGGAAGTTGGATTTGAAACGGTTTAGGACTAGTGTGTGTGGGAATTACTTTACGTATAAGATCTGTGACACATGAACAGGTTACCTTCGGAAGTTGTGAACAGTTCCTCTGTGGATCAGTTCAAGAAAAGGGTAGACGAAATCTTGCACACTATTTGAGTGTGTAAAGACATTTAGGACCTCAGTCTGCGGAAATTTCTTTTCCTATGAAATAGTTAATATCTGGAACCAACTTCCCTCAGAGGTTGTTTCCAGTCAAAGTTTAAATGTGTTTAAAAATAGGCTAGACAAAGTACTGAATACTCTCATAGTTTAAGACTAAAACATAAGAAAACTCTGCAGGAGTTCGCTTGCACGGTGTTTGTGAGCAAGCTAAATATAGAGCTATGTATATATTCTCCACTTTTCTGTAAAATTTCCTTGGCTACTTTTCCAGGGTCAAAGTATTTTCTTCAACCTTTTTCCGTACCTGCCTCTGGCAGGGAGGGAGCGGAGGGTGGGGAGAGAGCCTTCTAATTTTCTATCCAGTTTTCTACTACTGCTAGGATAGTTGAAAGAAAAATAAACGTTTACAAAATTTTCTCTGGCACCCGTTGCCATTGGTACCTCCTCGGTATGGGCCGCAAGGCCTTTTGAGGTACTTCTTTTCCTTGTAACTCCTTGTAACTCTCTCTCTCTCTCTCTTTGCTTTGTCCGGAGCGATGCGTTATGGCGCGTCCCTCTGTGGCGAATGTGGGAATACACCTTTCTTCGGTGAAAGGGCTTTCTCTGCCCTCGTGGACCATTGGGCCCGTTTGGGGACCCGGCTGATCTCCTGCTTCTTTTTCTTTCTTTCTCCTTTAACCCATTCTTTCTGGCTTCTCCCTGTTTTTTTGGCGTTGTTCTTTGGACCTTGATTTTGACCCTTTCCTTGGCCCTTGGTTGTGGGAGGTGGTTGCCCTACACCCTTGTCGCTTTCCAACCAAACCCAAACCCTGTCCCTGCCACTTTTCACGGCGCGTTGGATGAGAGTGGCCGCCTTTCAGGCACAGGGACTGGGGGCGGGTGTATCTCCCCTGCGTGACATCTATCGGCGGTGGGACCAAGTGTGCCCACACTTCGCATTTCCCTTGTTGGAGTCGGTGGTGGCTGGATGCGCGCGGGGGATGAAGTTCTTTTTTGTTTTGCTATGGACACTTCTCCCTCTCGGCTTACGACTACTGCTTCTCATTCCCGGACTACTACTTCTCTCAACACTCGGGTGGTGGGCAACCAGGACCTCGAGTCCTTTACCACTGGAAGACCGCAACCTAATGGGGTTGACCCCCCTGTGGAAGCGGAACGCTTGCACACTCGTTTTCCGTTGCCGACCCCAGTCCGTCCCTCGACTACGCCCTTGGACCTACACTCTCTGGAGCAGGGATCTCGCCCCAGCCCACTTCAGCCACCTTCGGGCAAGTCAAGTTCCACCGAGGACTTGCCCCCACAACCCGGCTTCTTGCTCTCCCCATATGCTCCCCTCACCCGCCGTCAGCCCACCTCCCCACGGAGAGAGCCTCGCGGCGGACGGGGGAGCCGGCATTCACGGCCGTCCTATCGATCGTTGAATATCCCAGTCCATTTCGACTCTACAGCCTCCCTCTCCCTCCCAAGTATCCACAAATTCCTGATGATTCGGCCTACATCTGGGTCCCTCCCGAACAACTCTGAACGGACGTTCCAGGCGATCCGAACGCACAGCAACTCCAGCCGCTATGACGTACGCCCACAGAGGGATGGCTCCCTCCTCGTCAAATCACGCTCAGCCGCAGAGACGAAAGCCCTACTCTCCGTCACTGAGGTCCTTGGATGCTAGGTGTCCGTTTCCCCACACCCTCGCCTGAACCAGAGTCAGGGCACTATTTACGCCACCCGCCTATTGTCGGTCGCAGTGAACGAGCTCCTGGAGGACCTCGCACCCCAAGGAGTCACTAAGATCTGTCGTTTCACATTCCGACAGGGAGGCACCCCCTCCCCCATCCCAGGTCTGCTCCTTACTTTCAACACACTAATCCCCCCCGGCCGCATTGTATGGGGTATGGGAGACTGCGCCTCATGCGAGTTTTCTATCCGCCCATACGTCCCAGACCCGACCCGTTGCTTCAAATGCAATAAATTCGGACATGTTAGCTCCGCTTGTCGACAGCCGCATCAATTATGTGTTCACTGTGGACGACTCGCTCACCCTGACAGGTGGCCCAACACACCCAATTGCTCCAACTGTGAAGGCGCACACCCCTCTTCATCCCGAGAATGCCTTTTCTTCAGGTTCGAGAAGGAGGTCCGAGGCCTACAGGTGACGGACTTCCTTAGCCCCCGTGAGGCACGCGACAGGGTGCGGAGTCGGGAGGTGAGGCCGGGGGTGTCCTATGCCGCTGCTCTCGGCTCTATCATCTCGGCACGCCGCCCTGGTCTGCGCCGAAACCCCCCAAGCCACTGCTCCCTGTTCCCCTCAAAGAAAACCCTCGCAGGACCCGACGGTTTCCTGTCCCCCACCATTCCTCTCTTCCCGCACCTCACCTGCCACGAATCCCCCAGGTGTCTGGGACCAGGACACCCAGGTCCCATCCACCTCAAACCCCGCCTTCCCAGTACCCCTGCACACGCCCGAACCTGCCGCCCGGAGCAAGCCGTCGAGGCGGAGACGCCGGAGCGTGTCACCGGACCCTCCGCCTTCCAACGTTCTCTCTCCCCTCTTCCCCTCGGACCAAGAAGACGGCTCGGATCCTCACTCCGCCCACCACGTCTACTATGTCCATCTCTCCCCATCGCAGAAGTCCCACCACTCTACCCCCACAGACTCTGACAATAGTGGCTGAGATCCCGACCCCCCGGTCGACGGGACCCAGTCCGAACAATATCCTCTCCCCCGAGGATCCGGTGGATGCGGCCTGGCGCAGCTGCACGGTGTGACCGAGGGAAGCTCGCCGCGCCCACGCCCACGAGTCTTATGGATCTGCCCTTGCCTCCTGGTGCCATTTTCTCCACCCCTCCACGAGACTACTATTCACCTCCTTCCACCCATCGTACCTATTCCCCCAACATCCCCGGCCCCCTCCTTGTCAGCTACCCTGTGTACGCCCTCCCTCCCACCCGCCCGGTCCTTTTGGTACCCCTTATCACCACCTCGAGTCCGCCATGAGACCCCGGACAGGCGGGGTAGCGCCACTTTTGGGCTACCGTACCCCCTCCTGGTCCGACCATAGAAGCCCGTCACAGTACATCCGACCCTCTCAGCCCACGATGTCCCTCTGCCTGCCGTGATCCACGCCTCCGGTCTCGCTCGGCCGACTCGATCCCGCCACCTCCGCGGGGTTCGACGGCCGACCGATTCCTTCCCTGGTGAACGGTAGATAGCCAGCCATACTCCCGACCAAGCCTTCATTTCGCGAACTCCGATCTCCCTTCATACTCCAACTCCTAGCACCTACACCTTTACCCATCCCCCTTCATCAACTAATGGATCCCCCGAAAACCACAATAGTCCACTGGAACTGTCGAGGAATATTCGCAAATTATGAAGGCCTTACCTCCCTGCTTGCCACTTCCCGTCCGGTGTGTGTGTCTCCAGGAGCTAATCCTGGGACCAGGCCCATGCCCTGCCCTACTGGTTATTTTGCACCGCCACCCCCGCCTCCTACCTGCACTCGAAGGGGAGCTGCCATCCTCGTGCACCACGCAGTCCCCTTCTACAACCTCTCCATCCGTCCCCACTAAGGTGACTGCCGTCCGGCTCTCCCTGGATAGACAGTACACCGTCTGCTCCATCTACCTCCCCCCACGCTCAAGTCTCCCGCGACGACTTGGTGGAAGTCGTGGAACAACTCCCTAGGCCCTTCCTACTGCTGGGCGATTTCAATAGTCGCCACCCCTTGTGGGGCGACACACCTCCACCTATATGGCCCCAACCCTGATATCCGTCATGACCGAACTCTCCTTCGAGTGCCTCAAATGGCTCTCCTACTTTTTACCATGCCACCACCTGCACTCCATCCTGCACTCCATCCTGTATAGACCTGTCCCACGTTTCAACTGATGCCCTCCAGACTTCACGTGGCAAGTCCTCCGAGAGGACCATGGAAGTGACCATCTCCCCATACAACTCACCCTTAATCGACCCGACCAGACTGTTCGGGTACCGGTAAGGTGGGTTACTACCAACGCGAATTGGGCCCGCTTCCGCGACAACACCTATACCACCCTTACAACTGCCCACTTCCCATCCATCGACGAGTGAATCGCTTACTTCGAGTCCGTCGTTCTAGCGGCCGCAAGCACTAGCGTACCACAATCCTCCGCCTACCCCCGCGCCCGACGGGTGCCTTGGTGGACCCCGGAATGCGCGGAGGCCGTGCGCGCCAAGAAGAAGGCAACTCGGCGCTTCTACCGGACGCGACTCCCCATCCATCGCAAGGAGATGCAGCGGGTCAGGGCCATCGCCTGCCGCACAATGAAGACAGCGCGCCGAACCTCTTGGCGTGCTTTTGTGTCCGGCATCACCGCCAACACACCTTCAGCTACCATCTGGAAGAAGGTGCGGGGTGTCGAGAGGCGACATGTCCCCTCCCGACCCCCGGTCCTTCGGACTAACGACGGACTCCTATGTGAACCCAAGTCGGTGGCAGACCACCTTGCTTCTACCTTCGCCGCCGTTTCTTCCTCTACAGCCAATTCCGTACCCGCCCCTGACGATAGCCCCTCTCCATCGTCCATAGACAACACCTACAACCGATTGTTTACCATGCGTGAACTACAGGTGGCACTGGCCTCTCGACGATCCCCTTGTCCCGGTCTGGACGGTATTCCGTACGGCATGCTCCAGCACATCCACTTTACCTTACAAATTTTCCTGCTGGATCTACACAATCGCATATGGATAGAGGGCGCCTTCCCATCTAGGTGGAAGGAGGCCCACGTCATCCCTATCCCCAAACCCGGCAAAGATTCCCTGGACCCCACGAACTACAGACCAATCGCTCTGACGTGTTGTGCCTGCAAGATCCTCGAGAAAATGGTTGCCACGCGATTATCGTTCGTCCTCGAACCTAACAATTCCTTCCCGTCTACCCAGTCCTGATTCAGACAATTCCGCTCCACTACTGATCCCCTCCTGCTTCTCAGCCGAGACATACAGGATGCCTTCGACAATGGACAGTTCGTACTGTCAATTTTTTTTGACATCCAGAAGTCCTATGACACCACCCGTCGAGCAATGATCCTCGGTCAGCTCTGACATCTGGGCCTCGTCGGAGCCATGCCGACCTTCATCAGAGGCTTCCTCTCTTCCCGGACTTTTAAAGTCCGGGTGGGCTCAGTCCTCTCTGGCACCTTCGTGCAGGAGGACGGGGTCCCACAGGGAAGCATCCTCAGTGTTCTCTGCTTCTCCGTCGTGATGAACACGGTCTCACAATGCCTTCCACCCACCATCCGCTCTTCCATTTATGCGGATGACCTTGCAATCTACCTCGCAGGGCGAGAACCGTCTGTTGTTCAACGACAGATGCAGCTCGCCATCTACCGGGTGGAAAGGTGGGCGACGTCGGTGGGTTTCCGCCTCTCCATCCCTAAGACCAAGTGTATGGTCTTCAGTAGAAGAAGACCCACAGCCCTTCCTCTACCCTCTGTCACATTATACAGCAGGCCTCTTGAGGTGGTACCCTCCACGCGTTTTCTGGGCATGACCCTAGACCGACGGCTGAATTGGGTTCCCCATCTCAAGTACCTAAAGCAATCCCTTCGACGCCCCCTCGCTCTCCTGGATCACCTCTCTCTCACCACATGGGGTGCAGATCGACGCTCTCTTCTTCGCCTTTACACTTCCATAGTGCAGTCGAAGCTGGACTATGGTAGTGCAGTTTACGGTTCAGCCTCCACCGCCCGCCTCCGTATCCTGGACCCTGTACTTAATAGAGGCCTCCGTCTCGCCACCGGTGCCTTCCGCTCCTCCCCAGCCTCCAGCCTCCATGTGGAATGTGATCATCTCCCTCTCGCCCTCCGACGGGGTCTTCTCCTCATGAGGACATACCTCCGTGCACAGAGGCTACCTTCTTCGCTTCTGGGCACGGTGGTTTCAGAACTACCACCTCAGGGACGGAGCTGGCACTTCACTGAAGCGGTCCGCTCTTTCCTTGATCTTTTCAACATGCCCGCCCCCTCAGTTATCCCCATTTCATTCAGCATCTACCCCCCTTGGATCCTCACCCCTATCAAGTTTTGCAAAGATCTGTGTACCCTACCGAAGACTACCACGAGCGCCATGATATACAGGTCACTCTTCCGCGAACACGCAACCCAACACCCGGACGCATTCGTCATTTACACGGATGGTTCCCGCTCGGAAGCCGGTGTGGCCTCCTCAGCGGTGATTCTGTCCCAGCCGCTTTCCCGGGGCGTCGGCCTGCCCCGCGAGGCCTCCGTTTTTTCGGCGGAACTTTTCGCCATTACGGAGGCCCTCGATATTGTGCGCACCCACTCTGCCTGCTCCTTCGTCATTTATTCGGATTCCCAAAGTGCACTCCTCTCCCTGGAAAGATTTAACTCCCCCCACCCGCTCGTCTGTACCATCCAGCAAACCTTCCACTGTCTAACGACCCTCCAACACAAGACAATCGCCTTCTGCTGGGTCCCGGCTCATGTCGGCATCCAGGGTAACGAGGCGGCGGATCGCACAGCAAAGACGGCCTGCTCACTGCCGGCCACCTCCCGACCCCTCCCTTTCTCCGACTTCTTCCCGACTTTCCGCTCCCACTTCCGCTCCATATGGCAGCGGGAATGGGACCAGGCCACACAAAATAAACTCCACACGATCAAGCCACGAATAGGATACTGGGCCTCCTCATTCCACCGGTCCCGCCATAAGGAAGTAATCCTAGCCCGTCTCCGCCTAGGCCACACCCGCATCACCCACGGACACCTTATGGCGAAATCGCCAGCCCCGCTTTGCCCTACCTGCCATACCCCTATCACTGTCATACACCTCCTGGTGGAATGCACAAAGTTGTCTGCTCTTCGCCGCAGGTGTTTCCCTCTCTCGGCCGAAGATCCCATACCCGACCGGCTACGATCTATACTCGCCGACGGCCCCCACTTTTCAACGGAAGCGATTCTCTTCTTCCTTACTCACTCCCAGCTGCTCCATCACATGTAAAACCGTACCCCCCCTACCCACTATCCAGCGACTGACCCTTACTCACTCCCCTAGTCTACCACCCCCAACACAGTAACATCACCCACTCACCGCCTTGCCGAGATATGTACCGATCCTTTTAGGTACGAATCGGCGGTAAATCAGAGAGAGAAAAAAATAAAATATATATATATATATATATATATATTAGTGATGGACCAGATATCCGCATCCGCATCAGTTTTAACATCCGCATCTGCACTTCTGACTGCGGATGTTATGCGGATATTACCTCTAATAAATTATGCAATTTACAATTAAATTAGCTTATAAAGTAGCTTATAAGACCCAGTCATGCACATTTCATGTAAAGTATTAATTATAATGAACAAACAAATAAATAAACCTCAAAATATAAATACCTGGTAACACAGAAAATTGAATGAAACTTGTTGCATTGAAGTTTCTGTGGCTGAAACTCTTGAGAAAGTTATTTTTATCATAATGAAAACATTAATATTAATTTTAATTCTTATGCATTACCTGCCATAAAAGTAATATCACGAAATTTGAAAAATTATGTCATATATTCATAATTGTATATTATATTGATAGATTAACTAAATATCCGCATCCGCAGATGTTGAAAAACTGACATCCGGTCCACCACTAATATATATATATATATATATGTGTGTAGAGACAGACCGGAAATTTCCTTTCCTCACGTCCGCAAACATCCCGGAATCAACAGAAATCGAAAAACACACGTGATTTTTAAGGAGAGAGAAACAAAAAGGATGTTTGTCTTCTCGCAAAAGCCCCGCGAAAAGTTAGCGTCTTCCATGCATATATAAGCCATAGTTCACTAAACTCGCTCTCACTTTGTTACTTCTCGTGAATCTCCTCTTTCACGTAACGCCGTTCGACCTCAGCCGGCCCCAATCCCCCAAGCAACACCTCAACGATACACGAAGCGAATCAACACTTGGGGCGATCTACAATTTCATCCCGCCGGAAGCAAACATCACTCTACCGGCGTCATCCTTCTGGCACTAGCTTCACATTTCCTTCACCACAGTTCGATCGGCACCCTTTCAACAAGTATCTCAACAGGCCCTTAGCACATCCTCCTTCCCATAGGCCAACATGTCTTCAGAGTTATCTACGGCGAAACGCAATACGGTCAAACTTCACGTAGGCCTTCGTCAGTCTTCAGAGTTATCAACGTCGAAACGCAGGACGGTAAACCTTCACGTAGGTTTTTTAAGTCTCCAGAGTTATCCACGTCGAAATCGCAGGTCGGTAAGCCTCTTGTCGGCCCTCACTCGACCTACAGTGTTTTGTTACGTCGTGCTAGACTATTCAGGATTCAAAGCTGAAAAGCCCACAAACTCAGCCTAATGGCGTAGGCTCTAAAAGTGTCTTCAGTACCGTTCAAAGTAATGCTCCTGTGCCTAATCGCGTATGCCATAAAAAGTGTCTTCAATACCGTTCAAACTAACTCTCCCGTTGAGACCGCAGTAGGCCTATTCAAGTGTTGTACCAATACCGTAGTTTAGGATCACCTTGTTATTGTGTTCATTCATATAATTTACTTATTTTGCATCCGATTGTTTATGTGCTCTTTTATATATTTCATTTTTACCGACCTAATCCATTTACTGTACCATACCATACTTTCATTATTTCAGTTATTATTGGCTTAATTACTTATTCTGTGTTCTCCTCTGCAAATCTCATTAGCCTACCTGAATTAGTGTATTTACTTATCATTTAGACTGTATAACCATTTGTTATTGCTATTAATCAGTCATCTTTAACATAGCATAAATACTGTTATAGAATTGTTAATCACTATAAATACCGTTATAGAATTGTTAATCACTATGAACACCGTTATAGAATTGTTAATCACTATGAACACCGTTATAGAATTGTTAATCATTATAAATACCGTTATAGAATTGTTAATCACTGTGAACAAATAATTGATTTATTTTCCTAATTAAACACAAAACAACAAAGTAATTTCTCTCTCCTTATTAAATAATGTTTGTTTTGGGTGTAGGCCCAAGTTGGCGAACCCTAATTATTCACTTCAATTTAATTCAAAAATTATTTTAGGCCTACTTTCTTGGCCACATCAAATTGGTGATCCGTAGGCCACTATAAATTGATTAACCCCGGAGAGACTGAACGTTATTATTTTGTCACAGTGATCTTTGTGTTTAGGTTTTAGGGACAATTTAATTTTTTTCTGCAGCCATATCAAATAACTTTTCATTTAAATACGGTACACGTAGTTCAAAGCGCGTCTCAATAGGCCTACCAGCATCCGTGTTTTTTGTTTTTTTTTCTCGTGCCCATATTTACAGTTTTTTCTCCGGTACATGATAACGTGTTTTGAAGCAAGGAACATGCCCCAGGAAACCAACACCTTCACTGCACCCCCACTACGGGCGACGCCGCCACCGCCGCCGCCTCAGCCAGGATCCCCACTTTTTGGCCCGCTGATCCCCGCACATGGTTCATGCAGGTGGAGTGTCATTGTGCATATCAGAAAGTGGCAAGCAGCGAAGACAAGTTCAACCTTGTTGCGTCACAACTCACACCGGAGATGGCTTTCGAGGTGCGAGATATACTCGGTAATAGGCCCCGGGAAGATCCGTATGGGGCACTCAAGGCCGCAGTTTTGGCGCGAACCGACATGTCCGAGCAGAATCGACTGCTGCGGTTACTTGCGTCAGAAGCGCTCGGAGATTGGTCCCCGTCGCAGTTTCTGCGACACATGCAACAGCTCCTGGGAGACTCGGCGCACGTCAATGAGCATTCTTTCTTTCGCCAGCTCTTCATTCAGCGACTGCCACCACATATTCAACGAGTGGTCGGGGTGACGGGGCCAGACACCCCTTTACAGGATCTCGCAGGCATGGCAGACAGAGTCATGGAAGTCGAAGCGCTGCAAGTGGCCGCGGCTGCTCTACCACCTTCACCCACTCCCCCACCTGTTCCCGACAACACCGGCCTCAAGGAGTCCATCACGAAGATGGCGGTGACACTGGAAAGCCTCCTCCACGATGTACGTGACCTGCAGGCACGCAGCAGAAGCCGACCGTACCCCACAATACCAGCCCCGCAACCCACGACCCCGTTCGCGTTCCCACACTCCCACCTTCTCCGACGAAGCGGGCATATGCTGGTATCACCGGAAATTCGGTAATCAAGCTCGAAAGTGCATCGCTCACTGTCGTCAGGCGGGAAACCCATCAGCCGAGCATTAACGGCGTTTAATGCGTCAGTCTTCCCGGCGCCCGCCTATTTTTCGTTACCGACGTCCACTCCAAGATACAGTTTTTGGTCGATACCGGTGCCCATGTTAGCATCCTCCCACCCCCCTTCAAGATCGTTTGCATCCCAGGTTGGAAACCGAATTGCACGCAGTGAATTACTCCCCGATACGAACCTACGGAGAAAAATCCCTTACTCTCAACCACGGAATCAGGACAGTTTTCCGTTGGGTTTTTCTTATTGCTGACGTGCGGCAACCCATCTTGGGAGCCGATTTTCTGCAACATTTTGATCTTGCAGTAGATCTCCGACGCCGGAGACTTATCGACCAAACGACCACCCTCAGCGTGCAAGGCACCCTCTCCCATACGTCAGCGCTTCCGCTAGTGTATTAGATGACTCATCCTGAGTCACCGTACGGTAACCTACTGGCGGAGTTCCCATCGGTGACGCGCCTTTGCAACCGCGAAATGCCAGTCAAGCACAACGTTCTCCATTACATTCAGACTTCAGGTCCCCCAAAGAATGCTCGCCCTCGACGCCTGGCCCCGGATCGCCTGCGCATCGCAAACCCGAGTTCGAGCACAAGATCGAACTGGGAATCGTCAGTTCCTCCGAAAGCACTTGGGCGTCACCTTTACAAAGGGTCCCCAAAAAGACTGAAGGCGACTGGTGTCCTGTGTGCAATTATAGGGCACTCAATACTTGTACAGTGCCCGATCGTTACCCTCCCGCTTTTCTACAAGATTTCTCCGCCAACCTCCACGGGCGCAAAGTTTTTTCCAAAATCGATCTCGTCAGGGCTTACCACCAAATCCCGGTAGCTCCTGAGGACGTCCCCAAAACCGCAATTGTTACGCCCTTCGGACTTTTTGAGTACGTCCGCATGCCATTCAGACTCCGGAATGCTGCACAAACGTTTCAAAGGTTGAGAGACGACGTCCTCCGTGGTCTTCCCTTCTATTTTGCCAACATAGATGACCTCCTCATCGCCAGCGTCGACGATGTAGTGCATGCCCACCACCTTCTGTAGGTTTTTGCTCCGCTCGAGGAATATGGGGTCGTCATTAACACCACAAAATGCCAGTTTGGCATCTCCGAACTGCAGTTCCTTGGTCATCACATTACAGGCTACGGTATCTCCCCCAACCACCACAAGGTCGACATCATCAAGGATTTTCCCTCCCCCGACCACCCAAAGAAAACTGCGGGAATTCTTAGGTATGGTAAAATTTACCGTAGATTTATTCCCCATTGCGCCCACCTCCTCCGTCCCCTTCACGCCATCCTACGCCCCTGCAAGAGGGGCTCCTCTACGTCAATCCCATGGTCCGAAGAGGCCCAGCGAGCGTTCGACTCGCCCAAATCGGCCCTCATAGACGCGACCCAACTGTCTCACTCTCATCCTGACGCAGAAATCAGCCTTGTAGTGGATGCCTCGGACTCCGCAGCAGCGCCGTTTTACGACAAGCGTCCGGAGACGGTTGGCAGCCATTGGCTTTCTTCTCATGTGCTTTCAAACCAACGGAAACCAGGTATAGCACTTTCGGCCGTGAATTGCTTGCGGTTTACCTGGCGACCAAACAGTTTCGGCACTACCTCGAAGGAAGGGAATTTATCATCTATACCAGTGGTGGCCAACCTTTTTTTGATGCGTGCCATTTTTAGGTTAGGTTAGGTTTAATTCGGATGCGCTAAAAAAAAATGTGAAAAAATTACTAATAAAATATATAATATTTACCTTAAATAGAAATATAATGTGAAAAATATTTACCTTAATGACCTCGATGCGCCACTTCAAAGTACTTGATGCGCCACCTTTGGCGCAATACGCCGCGGTTGGCCACCACTGATCTATACGGATCATCGCCCCCTAACCTTCGCAATTACCTCCCACTCCGGCCGTTATTCCCCAAGAGAAATCGGGCATTTGGACTACATCTCCCAATTCACCAGTGACCTACGGCATATAAAAGGCCACAAGAATTCTGCTGCTGACGCTTTATCGCGAGTGACGATGAACGCGTCTCTTTTTCCGGCCAGCGATGACGTCATCAGTTACGCAACTATAGCAGAGGCTCAACGCCGTGATGATGAACTGCAGCAGCTCCGTCGTTCACCCACGTCAATACAACTGAAAGAGGTCCCTCTGCCTTCTTCAACGATGACCCTTACGGTTGACGCTTCGACGGCATCGTTTCGTCCCTACGTCCCCGAAAAATTTCGACGAAGTATTTTCAATAGGCTTCATTCCCTTTACCACGCCGGCGTTCGCGCCTCTCAGCGCCTCTCAAGCCCTCATCACCTCACGTTTCGTATGGCCCAGTATCAACCGTGACGTCAGACATTGGACCCGTGCCTGCATGAAATTCCAGAAGGCCAAAATTCATCGTCACTCGACGGCCCATTAACTGCTTTTCATCTCGCCGACGCACGTTTCGACCATGTATATCTGAACCTCGTCGGCCCATTTCCCCATTCCGACGGTTGCACGTACCTCCTCACCTGCATCGATCGTTTCACGCGTTGGCCTGAGGCGATTCCCATAAAGGATGTCACAGCAGAATCCACCGCCCGCGCCTTCGTCAGTGGCTGGGTCTCCCGTTTGGGAGTCCCATCAACAATCACCACTGACCGTGATCGCCAATTCGAATCCGCCCTATGGAAGAGCCTGACACAGCTTTTAGGTTGCTCACGGGTCCAGACTGCTGCGTATAGGCCCACGGCCAACGGCCTCGTCGAGCGGCTACACCACCACCTGAAGGCGTCCCTAAGGATGACCACTGCCGGCCCACGTTGGACTGACGCCCTTCCCCTCGTCCTGTTTGGAATACGGGCAACTTTCAAGGTCGACTTACAGTACACATCGGCCGAATTGTCATACTGTGCTCCCTTGCGGTTACACGGCGAATTTTTCACTTGGTCAGGAGCACACCCTTTAGTGGATGGAAGCACTTATGCCGACGCTTTACGGACGACCATGCGCAAATTTCGTCCGGTTTCACCTCGTCATCCCAATAATCGTCGCACTTACGTCCCCGCCTATTTGTTCTCCTGCTCTCACGTCTTCGTCAGAAACGACGCCATCCGCCCTCCCCTACAACACCCATATGACGGGCCCTTTCCAATGCTGCACAGTAGTGACAAGACTCACCCTGATCGCGCTGAACGCGAAGACGTAGTGTCGATTGATTGCCTGAAGCCGACGTACCTCGAGGATGACCGCATTTCCTCAGCAGTTTCCCCACAACCCACTACAGCAGCACCAATACTGCTCTCTTCCCCAGTCCAGGAAGACCTTTCGCACCCTCCTGCGACAGTAATACTGTCAAATGCAAGGCCTGGCGTTCGAACTCGGAGTGGCCGCGTCAGTTTCTCTCCGAAATGGTGATTCTCCTTATTATCGCTCTTGTGCAGTCTCTAAGAGGGGACTCCTTGTAGAGACCGACCGGAAGTTTCCTTCCCTCACGTCAGCAAACATCCGGGAATCATCAGAAATCGAGAAACACACGATGATTTTCAAGGAGAGAGAAACAAAAAGGATGTTTGTCTTCTCGCAAAAGCTCCGCGAAAAGTCAGCGTCTTCCGAGCCTACATAAGCCATACTTCACTAAACTCGCTCTCACTTTGTTACTCCTCGTGAATCTCTTCTTTCACGTAACGCCGTTCGACCTCAGCCGGCCTCAGTCCCTCAAGCAACACTTCAACAATACACGAAGCGAATCAACACTTGGGGCGACCTACAATTTCATCGCGCCGGAAGCAAACATCACTCTACCGGCGTCATCCTTCTGACACTGGCTTCTCACTTCCTTCACCACAATTCGATCGGCACCCGTTCAAAAAGTATCTCAACAGGCCCTTAGCACATCCTCCTTCCCGTAGGCCAACACGCCTTCAGAGTTATCTACAGCGAAACGCAATACGGTCAAACTTCACGTAGACCTTCGTCAGTCTTCAGAGTTACCCACGTCGAAACGCAGGACGGTAAACCTTCACGTAGGTTTTTAACTCTCCAGAGTTATCCACGTCGAAATCGCAGGTCGGTAAGCCTCTTGTCGGCCCTCACTAGGCCTACAGTGTTTTGTTACCTTGTGCTAGACTATCCAGGATTCAAAGCTGAAAAGTCCACAAACTCAGCCTAATCGCGTAGGCTCTAAAAGTGTCTTCAATACCGTTCAAACTAACTTTCCGTTAAGACCGCAATAGGCCTACTCAAGTGTTGCACCAATACCGTAGTTTTGTATTACCTTGTTATTGTATTCATTCATATAATTTACTTATTTTGCATCCGTGTGTTTATGTGCTCTGTTATGCACTTCATTTTTACCGACCTAATCCATTTACTGCACCATACTGTACTTTCATTATTTCAGTTATTATTGGCTTAATTACTTATTCTGTGTTCACCTTTGCATATCTCATTAGCCTACCTGAATTAGTGTACTTACTTATCAGTTAGACTTTATGACCATTTCTTATTGATATTAATCAGTCATCTTTAACATAGCATAAATACCGTTATAGAAATGTTAATCGCTATAAATATCGTTATAGAATTGTTAATCACTGTGAACAAATAATTGATTTATTTTCCTAATTAAACACAAAACAACAAAGTAATTTCTCTCTCCTTATTAACTATTGTTGATTTGGGTTGCAGGCGAAGCAGGTAGCCCCTAATTATTCATTTCAATTTAATTCATAAATTATAGTAGGCCTACTTTCTTGGCCACATCAATTGGTAATCCGTAGGCCAATATATATTTCGTGAAATAATTTTCATATATATATATATATATATATATATATATATATATATATATATGTACAGTACTATATAATATATACTGGGTTACGTTAATTGAATGCCCGGTTAGGTCAACTGGATACCGGGTTAGGATAATTGAATGCCCGGTTAGGTGAGCTGAATGCTCGATTAAATTAATTGAATGCCCGGTTAGGTTCATTGTACGCCCTTGACGATTTGTGAAGTTAAGTCGTGATATTTTCGTTAGTTTTAACGAAAATATCACGACTTAACCTAATCATTCGTCAAGGGCGTTGAGTTGACCTAACCAGGCATTCAATTAACCTACCCAAGCATTCAATAATTTTACCGTACGTTTCGATATATACAGGGTCTGTCAAAAAAAACTAAGCCAATTTGAAATCTATAAAATGCACAATTTGATAGAGATTTCAAATATTTTTTTTACACTAAATAAATAAAAGGCTCATAAATAATGTGTGATAATTTTATAACTTTATTTTAAATATTTTAGGAGTTATGCGGTTATTTCTACAGATTGCGAAAATTTCAGTTTTCTCATTATGTAATATCTTTTTTTCTCTTTTTCAGAATTTGTTTAGATTTAAAATTTTTCGTGAA
>JAJOZX010005382.1:235000-300000 GCA_023014485.1 Bathynomus jamesi | reverse complement strand
CGTTAGAACAGGACAGTTGTCCAGTGCTCTTTTTGTCCATTTGTCAGAGTTATCCCACTGTATTGATTGGAATAATGCGTCAGTTTTATTTCACTCTAGCAACATTGTTTATAGAAATATTCTTGAGTCTGCCATTATCCAACTTTCAAATACCTTCAACATAAGCAAAGGTCTTTTTCAACTCGATCCTGTTGTTTTGAATTCCTTCAAAACAGATTTAGATAAAAAGGGTAGGACGCTAAATCTTTGGTAAACTTGTATGCTACTTTATTAACTTTTAATCTTCATTTTATTTTTATATATCGAAACTTGACTATAAAAGGCAAAGTGTTAAAACCCGGGCAGATTTCCAGTATAAATTTGTATTTTTATAATTCATTTGATCTTGTGCTAAAAATCGATATTTTTCCTTACAAATCTGTATGCCTCTTTGTTAATCCTTTAATTTTTAATTTTTATTTTTACTTCTCTGTTTATTGCATATATATATAATATATATATGTGTGTGTGTGTGTGTGTGTAGATATGTATGTATATATATATATATATATATATAATATATATATTTTGTGTGTATGTATGTTATTTATTTATTTATTTTTTTTCCTTTCTGTAACCTATATATAGGCCGTAACCTTTTATGTACTTCAGTGTTCCTGAGGATGTCATTAGACGCAAGCGCTTGAGCACCTTTTTGTGTTTCCTTTCCTTCGTGGTTTTATTCATCATATATATATATATATATATATATATATATATATATGCTATAGCTCCGCCCATTTTATGTCACTATCTTTTATGACGTGTCTATGATGTCACTATCTTTCAACCGATCCGGAATACAGAGGCCTCCAGCGGCCTCAGATTACCTCGGACGCCAACGCCACATAAACTATGTTCTTCCCCAGCCTCAGTTACTCATATCCCCCAAGTCTCATCCGAATCTGGGCAGTGGTTTGGCCAACCATAAGAAACCAAAAAGTTAGCAGGTAGTTCAACCGTCACAAATATTAGTAAAGATTCTATTGTGGAGACGTCGTTCCAGTTGGTATTTACAGTGAAATTCCCATTTTCCCATCACCCACGTCAGTGTGCATGAGATATTTATATCCTATTGTTCTGTCTTGTTACGGAATTACCAGACAGGTAATTCTGTCATACCCTAGAAAATAATTTTGTCACCATAATTGACTACTTCAACCTTAATTGCCTAGACACAATTTATATACACCTACTCTACAACCAGTAGTATTTCTGCTAAATGGGAGGGCGCAATGCAGTGTTGCAAATGTTGTTCAATGTTGCAAAAGGGGAGGGGGATGTTGCAAGAGGTTATGCAACAACGGGGGGATGTTATAAGAGGTTATGTAACAAAGGGGGGAGGGGTCTTGCAACAAGTCAAGGCTGCAAAGAGGGGAGGGGGTTATGCAACAAGGGGGAGGGGGTGATGCAACAAGGGGGAGGGGTTATCCCCCAATCTGCAATGAAGGGGGGAGGGAGCTTTGGGGGAAAAAGGAGGATGACCTCCCCAAAAGGGATAACCTTAACCTAAGAGAGGGAGAGAAAGGAGGAGGAGGAGGGTCTTTGGGGAGAAGGTGGGATGTCCTCACCACCCAAAGGGAAATCTAACCGAAGGCTTAACCTAAGAAGAGGAGAGGGGTGTTCGCCTGGCTCCAGCCAGACGCATAATGAGCGTCCAGGGGCCCAGCATCTGTTATGTAGAGGGTCTGGAGTTGCCAGATACCATTTATTTACTTATTTATATAAGGAGGGTTTACTAGAGAGCACTATATATTTATTTATTTATATAAGCAGGGTTACCAGATACCACCATTTTAATTAATTATTTATAGATGAGTTTCCAGAGACTCATATATAATTTAATTATATGAAGGGTTACCAGGCTGCACCATTTATATTATTTATTTATTTATTAAAGGCAAGAGAGACGTTCTCCTTAATTTGCTCAAATTAATTAAAACATTTACCCTACCAGGACAAGAAACGACGTAACCTTGTCGAGGTGTAGCAGCTTAAACTGACTGGAATGTCTGCCTGGAAATCTGGAAGGAGATTTCTGTAACTTTCGGGAGGCAATAGGCATCCGGAAGGTACTAATTAGTAGTTTCGAACAAGCCAAGAAAGGCCTAGCAAGTCTCTGGTGTTTTTGTTTTGCTCAAGTACAACACAGAGAGCCTCGGAACGGACGGACCACGGTTACGACTTTGGCGCGAAAACGGATTTTCTTTTGGATTGCTACAATAAATGTCGGAACACTTAGAGATAAATGCGAAGAAATAGTTGAGTTCATGGAATCGAAATCTATACATATTATGGGAATCGCAGAAACCAGATGGAGAGGTGAAGGAACCAAGGTACTGCGCAATGATTATAAGTGCATATACAAGTGCAGAGAAGAGGATACCAGATCGGGTGTGGCAATTATACTGTCCCCCCCGATTTTCTGAACATGTTGTTGGAGTGATAATGAAGAGTGAGAGATTGATGGGAGTGACCCTGAGCCTAAACGGAGAGAGACTATCGGTAATCCAGGCATATGCACCGCAGAGTGGAAGATCACAGGAGGAAAAGGAAACTTTTTATGAGGGTCTTCAGGGAATGATAGATGGGCTGCCTTATAGACCAAGAATTTTGATGGGAGACCTAAACGGCCATGTGGGTGGAGATCGAAACGGAAATGAAGCCGTGATCGGGGTATCTGGTGTGGGGGAGAGAAATTTGGAAGGGGAAATCTGGTAAATTTTTGTGCAAGAAATGTTCTTAGTATAATGAACACATTTTTTAAACACCACGAATCACATCTCTATACGTGGTATGGATGGAAGAGTAGAACCGGAAATTATGATAAGAAGTCTCAGATTGACTTTATTGTGGTGGATAAAAAGTCATTGGTGAAAGATATAAGAGTAGTACCATCTGTCTTTTGATTCGGATCATAGACTTGTTAAAGCCAAAATTTTGCTTCCAGTACCACAAAATATAAAAAAGCCTAGAAGGAGAAAAGTGTGCAAGGAGACTATACCAGTAAAACTGGAGGAGATTAGAACTAGAACTGAGGAGGCTTTCGGACAAAGGGTAGCTACGGAAATAGTGGAGGAGGTTTGGGTTGAGTTTAGGAGAACGATGGAAGGAATACAGCGAGAGGTGACTGGAGAAATGGTAGTTGGAGGGTCAAAAAAGAAAAAGACGGCATGGTGGACCCAGAAGGTAAAGGAGGCAGTGACAAATAAGATGCGTGCTTTTAGGAGATGGCTTAAGAATAGAAATGAGTAAACAAGGCAAGAATATGTCCAAATGAGAAACCACACCAACAAGGTTAAAAGAAGAGCGAAACGCTCTGTGTGGGAGAAAATAGGTAGAGACTTAGAAGAGGATTTTCAAGGCTCGAAGAAGTTACTGTATAGCATGGCTAAGAAGTATAAACATGGAGAAAGCAAGAAAACAACAGTGGCGATTAAAAATGCACATGGTGAAGTCCTCACTGATAAAAGCGAGGTGGCCGCACGCTGGAACGAATACTTTAGACAGTTTTTGAATAACGAGAACCAATATGATGAGGTGAGACGGGAGGAGCGGGTAAATCATGAGTAGCATGAGGGGGACAGAGAGGTCACTAGAGAGGAGGTTATTGAAGCACTAAAGAGGATGAAGAGTAATAAAGCTCCCGGGCCGGATGCAATTGTCACAGAAACACTAAAAGCAGCTGTGATCCTGCTGTGGACTGGCTGCTAAGCATTTTCCGGGTGGTGTGGCCGCAGGGAATTGTACCGGCAGAATGGGGCAAAGCAATTATATGTCCTATATATATAAAGAAGGGAAGTGAGCAGGAATGTGAAAACTACCGTGGCATATCTTTCATGTGTCATGTGGAAAAAATATATGAAAGGATTTTGGAACATAGAATACGAAACATACTGGAACCTGGGTTACTGGAGTATCAATGTGGCTTTCGTGCAGGCCGGAGTACTATACTGTAGATCAAATTTCAGCCATAAGAGAATATCTTGAGAAGAGCCAAAAATTCAATTTGGACCGCTTCATATGTTTTTTGGATCTTGAGAAGGCATTTGATTGTGTGCCCAGGGAGAAGCTGTGGGTGGTTTTGAGTGAGAGAATGCCACCCAAGCTTCTGAGAGCAGTAATGAGCACCTATAGGGTCTCCAAAAGCACGGTGGTGGGATCGGAGGAGTGGTTTGATATAAGTACAGGAGTTAAACAAGGAGTGTTCTGTCACCCATTTTATTTATTGCCTACATCAACAGGGTTATGGAACACATAACTGAGGAAATTGAAGAGGAAATAGAAATTTTTGGATATACTGATGATGTGGCTGTTGGAACTAACACAGCACAATCCCTGGAGAGAATTATGCAGAGGTGGGATGAGAGATTGAGGGAGTATGGACTGAAACTGAATTATGATAAAACTGAATATATGGTGGTAACGAGGGGAGCGAACGAAGGATGGAATCTTTGTTAGGGGAAGGGAAATGAAAAAGACGGACACATTTAAATACCTTGGTAGTGTGATAGCAAATGATGCGGGTATGGATGCAGAGGTGAATGGAAGCATTGCTAAATATAGCAGAAATGTTTCCTTCCTGTTCCAGAAGGCGTTGCACATGGTTTTTATTTTATTGACTTGGAGAAGGCATATGATAGGATACCACTGCAGGAAGTTTGGAGATGCTTAAGGGAAAAGATGATACCGGAGAAGTATGTTAAACTGATCAAGGGGATGTACATGGGAGTAACAACTAAGGTGAGGAGTAGTGTGGTGTGTCAGAGAGCTTTGGGGTGGAAGTTGGTCTGCACCAAGGATCAGCTTTGAGCCCCTTCCTTTTCAATGTGGTATTCGATGTGTTGACGGACAGGATTAGAGGGGAGGCGCCGTGGTGCATGATGTATGCAGACGATGTTGTGTTGAGTGGGGAGACGAAAGAGGAGGTGGAGCAGCAGTTGGAAAATTGGAGAGAGGCGTTGGAAAGTAGGGGGATGAGAATTAGCCGAAAGAAGACCGAATATATGAGATGTGATGTGCAGCAGGACCGAGGAGGGGAAGTGACATTGAGTGGAGAGCGTGTTAAGACGGTGGAGTATTTTAAATACTTTGGGTCAACAGTGGATGCAGAGGGGGGAGCAGAGAGAGAGATAAACTGTAGAATACAGTCGGGGTGGAAGAACTGGAGGGACGTATCAGGGGTGCTCTGTGATAAGAGGGTCCCAGTGAAACTGAAGGGAAAGGTATTCAAAACAGTGGTGAGGCCGGCAATGTTGTATGGAATGGAGACTGTGCCAATGAAGAAGAGCAATGAAAGAAAAATCGATGTGGCTGAAATGAAGATGTTGAGATGGATGTGTGGAGTGACGAGGAGGGATAGGGTCAGAAATTAGCATATAAGGGGAACAGTGAAGGTGGCGGAAGCATCTAAGAAGGTGCAGGAAGCCAGGCTGAGGTGGTATGGACACGTCAGGAGAAGAGAAGAGGAGTATGTGGGGCGCAGAGTGCTGGAGATGGAGTTGCCGGGACGGAGAAGAAGAGGAAGACCGAAGACGAGATGGAGGGACTGTGTGGTGGCGGACATCAGGGAGAAGGACTAGGAGGAGGACGCGGTATACGACAGAGGAGAGTGGAGAAGACGAACCAAAAACAGCGACCCCATGTAAAGATGGGATAATAAGCTGCGGAAGAAGAAGTTTCCTTCCTGTACCCCCTATCGAAAGATCAAAACATCCTTAGAAAGGCAAAGACGCATATATACTCAACAATATTGAAACCAATCTTACTATACGGCAGCGAGACTTGGGCCCTAACCACAAGGACGAGGAGAAAACTGCAAGCAGCTGAAATGAGGGTCCTGAGATTGATAGAAGGAGTAAGTAGATTGGATAAAATAAGGAGAGAGAGAGAGAGAGAGTTACAAGGAGTTACAAGGAAAAGAAGCACCTCAAAAGGCCTAGCGGCTAATACCGAGGAGGTACCAATGGCAACGGGTGCCAGAGAAAATTTTGTAAAAGTTTATTTTTCTTTCAACTATCCTAGCAGTAGTAGAAAACTGGATAGAAAAGTAGAAGGCTCTCTCCCCACCCTCCGCTCCCTCCCTGCCAGAGGCAGGTACGGAAAAAGGTTGAAGAAAATACATTGACCCTGGAAAAGTAGCCAAGGAAATTTTACAGGAAAGTGGAGAATATATAAATAGCTCTATATTTAGCTTGCTCACAGAGACACCGAGCAAGCGAACTCCTGCAGAGTTTTCTGAGGTTTTAATCTTAAACTATGAGTGTGTTCAGTACTTTGTCTAGCCTATTTTTAAACAGATTTACACTTTGACTGGAAACAACCTCTGAGGGAAGTTGGTTCCAGATATTAACTCTTTTATAGGAAAAGAAATTTCCGTAGACTGAGTTCCTAAATGTCTTTACACACTCAAATAGTGTGCAAGATTTGGTCTACCCTTTTCTTGAACTGATCCACAGAGGAACTGTTCACAACTTCCGAAGGTAACCTGTTCCATGTGTCACAGATCTTATACGTAAAGTAATTCCAACACACACTAGTCCTAAACCGTTTCAAATCCAACTTCCAACCATTGTTGCGAGTTGGGTTATCATTTAAACTAAACATACTTCTAAAATCGACATCGTTGAACCCGCGTAAGAGCTTGAAAACTTCGATCAGTTGACCGCGCAGCCTCCGAGTTTCAAGCGAAAACAAGTTCAGGGCGCGTAACCGTCGATTATAGCCCATATGCCTAACGGAAGGGATTAACTTTGTGGCCCTCGCCTGCACTCGCTCCAGCCTCTCAATATCTTTCCTGAGGGTGGGCGACCAGAACTGCACAGCATACTCCAGGTGCGGCCGAACAAGGGAATTGTACAGTGAGAGCACAATCTCCTTGTTCCGAAACTGAAATTGCCTCCTGATATAACCCAATAGTTTCTGGGCTTTCTTTTCCACCTCTACGCACTGTTTCGTAAACTTAAGGTCGCTGCTAATTAGCACACCCAAGTCCTTTTCTAAATCAGTTACCTCGATATTACTACCCAACATCGAGTAGTCCGACTTGGGATTGGCGTAGCCAATGTGCATCACTTTGCATTTACCCAAGTTAAACGGCATTTGCCATTTTTCGGACCACACTCCTATCCTACCTAGGTCCGCACGCAGTTCCTAGATCGCTTCGGGCATCCCAACATTGGCTCCAAGCATGGTGTCATCAGCGAATTTGGCGATCCGACTGACGATGCCACCGTCGATATCATTTATGTAAATGATAAACAACAGTGGCCCCAAAACGGAACCCTGAGGAACCCCACTAGTGACCGAGGCCCAACCCGAACTAGCACCTTTAATTACAACCCTCTGCCGCCTATTCTTCAGCCAGTTTTCAAGCCACCTACCTAATTCCCCACCGATACCCAGCGCGCGCACTTTCGCCATTAGCCGGCGGTGAGGTACCTTATCAAAGGCTTTCTGAAAGTCGAGATAAAGTATATCAATCGCCCTACTCTTATCGTACTCACCCGACATGACGTGGAAAAACTCAAGCAAGTTGGTGAGACACGACCTATGCCGTCTAAACCCATGTTGGGAGTCCCCAAGCAGCTTGTGGGAATCCAAATGGTCAACGATCCTATCCGCTATTATCCCCTCTAATAATTTACCTACAACTGAAGTGAGACTAATGGGACGATAGTTCCCTGGACTTTCGTGATCCCCTTTCTTAAAGATAGGGGTCACGTTGGCTTCCCTCCAGTCACCAGGCACCTGGCCCGTCTCCAACGATTTGTTGAAGACTGTAGCCAGGTGGGGAGCCACCTGGTCGCGCACCTCCCGCAACACTCTGGGGAGAAACTGGTCTGGTCCAGGAGCCTTAAACGCGCTCAGTTTGTCTATTCTATCGGCAACGACTGTCGCGGTACATCGAACATTATCCAGGCCAGCACCTTCGTGCCTCACAAAACTTGTTCCTAATTGACCTTGCATTAAAAAGCATTGCACGGAGGGAGCCTTCCCTATTCTGATTGCCCCCTAGCACGACCCGTTTCCCGAACAGCCAGGGCTATCAGGAGTTGAATAGCCCCTCACTAGCGAGGGGGCAACTTCCGCAGGAGACTGAGCCCCCTCCAACGTAGGAGGAGGGTCACCCACCTGTACTTCGACGCACCCTTCAGTTGAAGGTACGTCCGCCACCGGCTCATCCTCATCTCTCCCCGGTGGGGGCCCATCATCTCTCCCCGAACTCGACCTCACCATTCTGTATAGGTGCCGGTCGAGCAGCGCGCCTAACACACCTTTACCCTTGTTATTGAGGTGGACACCATCCCTCTGGTAAAGGTCCCACCTACCCGAAAATGCATCGAAGGGGTCAATAAACTTCACGCCCAGCGGAACGCACAAATCTTGTACCCTCTCGTTGATGCCAATGACCTTACTGAGCGCGTGGTCACTGGCATTCATTCGCGGTAAAATACCCATTAACATTCCCCTGTCTGTCTTCAGTTTTAGATCATCCGCAAGAGACATGATCTCGGTGATGATCCCTTCCGTAAGACCTACCCCACCGCCTTTGAGGAACAGGTCATTGCTACCAGCGTCGACAACGATCGCAGTCCTCCGACTAGCCACGCGCACCTTCTCTACCTCCTTCCTTAAGTGCGCCGTTCCCCGCCCAGGTAAGCACCTTACCTTCCTCCCATCCCGGTTTGCAGAAGCAAAGTACTTCTCCTGGCCCCTGATCTGCGAGTCCCCAATCAAAACGGTGTCTTCCTCCTTCGAGCACAGGAGACTAAAGCGGTTAGAGGTCTTGACAGGGGCAACTGGGGTCTCAGGCTTCGGCTTCGCAGCCTTCTTGCCCGATACCTTTCGAAACTCGTCGCCACCCATACACGCAGTTACACCACCCGACCCACCCCGACAGGTAGCTACATCCTTCGGTTTCTTTGGGCCATCAGCAGGCCCCTTCCCACCCTTTTTCTTCATTGGCCCCTGCCCACGCTTCTCTATCGATCCCTTCCCACCCTTCTCTATCAGCCCCTTCTTTGAGCCCTCCCTTTGTTCTAGATATTTAATCTTACAGTTTGAATCTGCTGGTGTGTTTTTTATTTTATCTTGTCCACTGGGTTGGATTTCCAGTGCTACGACCCTAGCTTCAAGCTTTTTTACTAATTCCTTTAGCTCTTTAACTTCCTTTTCGTGGTTGTCTCTAAGTTTACAAAACAAACATACACTAACGGATGTGATATCGCTGATACTACCCTCTGGGAAGTCTACGCACCAATGATTAACTTTACATTTAAAGCATTCTGCTTTCAATTTAGCTGGCCCTGCCATATTTTCTCTTTTTTGTTTTGTTTTTTCTGAATACTCTGACTAAGATAAAGCGTTCTAGCAATGAAAACTATCCAAAAACGTTATGACCAGTATATAAAAAGGGGGGGGGTGAATTCATCCCGCGCGTAGACGCATCCGCCTTTTTGCAAGTGACGTTCATTCCTTCCAGAAGACTACACCTCTCCTGCTGCCGCACCGACCAAAGGTCTCCCCAGGGCCGGACCGTCCCAAACGTGTCGCAGCTACCAACTGACAAACACTCGCGACGCAAGCGTCACGGATTTTCCGCCAGGAGCGACAGCGAGATGCAGCCCCTTACTAAGTCTTACTAGTCACTCACAAGCGGCCAGACTCTTAGAATCCAGTGTTCATGGGATATCCCACCAGACCCAGAGGCTACGCCCGAGACTTTACGCTGGCCTGGCAGCCAGCTGGGCAGTAAAGCTCTCTCACCTCAGAGCAGTACAGTCAAGCACCATCAATTGGTCACCAAAGAACGGTCGCAGGGGGCTGGTCAGGCCATTACGCGTTAGAAGTGAGTGAGTGAGTGAGTGAGTGAGTGAGTGAGTTAGTTAGTTTTGTCAGGAATAGAAATTGAGGACGGCACACTCACACACACACACACATTATTGATTTTATTTCGAAATCACTGTTAAAAATGTTAATTATAAGAAATCAACTTAAAGGGTTTGTATCAGTTTAACAGACAACCGGTCAGGCGCAGCGATCAATCCAAATGATGCATAAAATTGTCCTAATTCTTGTATTATTATTATTATTGTTATTATTACGTGCGGTGATTTCACGAAGGTCAAGCTTACTGCGCCTCCTCTCGAGTGAGTTGGCTTCTTTTACTAACCACCTCACATAGGTACACCCGGCTCATCGGGGTTTGTATGTATCAGGCGTCTAATTTTTTCTATTCCATGGAATTTTAGGTCCTTCCTTTTTCCGTATCGTAAGAGTTGAAATTTCTCAGTTAAACTTCATATAAAAACCAAGCGAATTCTCTTAAAACTTACTACATTATTACCCCCCTTGTCCCATCCTTCATGCATTTAAAAAGTTCTACTTTATTGGTAACCTTCCATTAGCACCCCCCGAATTGTTCATTCTGACGAAGGTCAAGCTTTTTACTCCGCCTTAGACCTTCAGTTTAACGTGGATTCCGAAACACCAGCAACACAGCGTATTAACCACTAGGTCACTCACGGTACCCATTTATCTACCAACCAATTGTGCGGATAGATAATCGTTTACCGCGCGCTGGCGGCCGTCACCGGGTCTCGAGCCCAGATGAACTCTGAAAATAGTTCCAGGATAACAGGATAACATGAAAACACGTGGGGAGCCCAAAATCGGTAAAGATGTTGAATTTTTTTAATCTACTGAAATATCAATCAATAACTATCGCTGATTTCAGCGACATTACCTCTAATGCGTGGGTACACGAGATAAGAACACAAGAGGTGTGAATAAACTCTGAAACTATTCTTTTTATTATACTTCATTTTGTAAAAAAAATTACTAAAACCTGACAACATATATATATATATATATATATATATATATATATCCCCGCAAGGGGGTTCTAAGCTCGTGCTCTTGAGTGCTCTTTGTGCTCGTTTGTACGTGCTTGTTCCTGGAGGTTTCACGTGCGCCCTCCCGGCCCTAGCACCCAAGGATGATGGGGCTCGACCCTGCAGTCCTTGTCATCCTTGGTCTTTTTCCACTTCGACTGTCCCCTCCACCCTTTCTTTTTCCTCTGTCTTTCCTCTCACTTTTTCTTTGTTTTTCCGCCGAGATATGCCCTTTTAAATAGAGGCGAATCGGTTCTTCCCGAACTTAAAAAAAAAAAAAAAAAAAAAAATATATATATATATATATGATGAATAAAACCACGAAGGAAAAAAGAAACACAAACGGGTGCTCAAGCGCTTTCGTCTAATGACATCCTCAGGAACACTGGAGTGAAAGGACAGATCAAGGCAATATATAGGTTACAAAAATAAACATACATACATACATACATACATATTCATATATATATACATATACATATATATATATATATATATATATATATATATATATATATATATACATATATATAGTAAGCATAGAAAAAATTGTGGAGGAGCCAACATTTATAGTTTATGAAACAGATCACAAAAGAATAAAGAAATAAAAATAAATATAAATATAAATTGAGAAAAAATTAATTACCAAATAGTGCCTTAGTGATATATATGTCACAGCCTAAATAATCATAAAGAAATAAACAGGCAAATAAAAAAACCACAAATATATATACATATATATATATATATATATATATATATATATATATATATATATATATATATATAAAGACACTTTTAGCACTTTGGCCGACCTTCAATATAAATTCAAATGGCTTGTTTATGGAACAGGTCACAAAAGAATAAAGAAATAAAAATAAATATAAATATTGTAAGTGGAGTCTATAAATTCAAGCTCAAAAGGGAAGTTTTACAATCAATTTAATAGATGATGCCAAATTGATATATATGTCACAAAGAAATAAAGAAATAAACCACAAAAAAAAAAAAAAAAAATTAATTATTAAAAAATAATAAAAATAATAATAATAAATTGAAAGATAAATTTTAAGAGAGGCAACCAATTTATAAGGGAAAAAATAACCACAAATGCATATTATAGTCACAAACGAATAAAAAAGTACAAGTAAATATAAATTGGAAAACAAAATGATGCCTAGATGATATATAAAGAACAATAAAATATATATACAACATATATACGGTATATATACGAAATATAAACGCAATATATACAGAATATATATATATAATATGCATAAGGGAAAAAAAATTACCAAATTTGTTTTTATAATTATTGTCTGAAAAAACGGTAGGTCGCAAAAGAATAAAGAAATAAAAATAAATATAAATTGAAAAAAAAAAATTACAAATAATACACGTACCCATGTATACCCGCATAACCAAATATATATACATATACACACATATATACAAACACACACACACACACATATATATATATACATATATACACATACAAGCTTGACAATCGCGAAATGAGAAATCATCGCGCAGAACCTTTGTGAGGTTGTAAGGTAAGGTAAGGTACATACACATATATATATATATATATATATATATACGTTTAACTGCATACATACATACATACATACATACATATACACACATACATACATACATATACACACATATATACATACAAACACATTTAACTGCAATGACCACACACATACTCACATACACATACATACATACACATACACGCATACAGCAAAAAATTGAAAAATAAAATTGTGAGAGAAACAAAAGACACTTTCGTGAAATAATTTTTCATATATATATATATATATATATATATATATATATATATATATATATATATCACTCAAATTTCATGCAACAACAAAGATAAATGATCATTTTCCAGTTATATTCTGAATAAATTATCGTTTACATGTAAAAATATATAAAATAGACTTTCTTTTAATTAAACTTAGACCTACATTCTATAACAATTCCTTAGCATTTTTTTCAGTTTTTTTATATTTCAACCCAAAATGCAGATAAATATATATCCAATAAAATAACTATTAAATGTTATAAAAAACAAAGAAAAACATCTCACGCAAGTGTAAAACTTAGACTTTTATATTAATCAACGTGTTTATGTAACCTAAATTACTTAAGATATGATACCCTATTTAGACGAGTTATAGAACTATGATAGCATCCATTTATTGAAAGAAGAGACCAACCAACAACAACGGTAGGAGAGCCTGACCTAACCTAACCTAACCTAACCTAACGTATCTCAGTCCACTTTGTAAAGCATCCAATATAAAAAATGTATTTGTATTAGCTTCTCCCCCCCACTGCACCTTTTCCCACCTTACCCCTTTTCTAAGGCTAAGGTGGGGGAAACAGAGTATTAATTAATTTTGTAATGGTCAAAGCGAATATTTGAACAGCCATAAATTACGATAGGTATACTCAACCTTCGGAATGTGAGATGCTACACACATTTTGTACTTTTATATCGAAATGTCACCTTCCCGCTATAAATCTTACAGTAAAATTTATTTTCCATATTGCGGTTATACCAAACCCCGGAACGAAAGATGTAACACATAGCTTGCATATCTCTTATCTTTATTTGATCCCTTACGATAAAAAAATTTTAAGAGAAAAAATATTTTTTTAATTTAATTTGAAATTGTAGAAAAATTGAACACCCAAATGTAGAAGATTCATTGATAAATTAACAGTGGATCTTAACTTTGCTAAACTCGATATGATTTTCCAAAAAATACATCATAGAACGCCGGATAATGTTGTAAGACCATCCATTTTATTTTCCATATAGTTAGTAATCCTGATCATTACCCCGCTATCTTAATCAGTTCAGACAAAAGATATTCATTTTACTTGTGTCTTTCTCCTATCCGTACACATTTTTTTTCCGTAAACGCAGTGCCCACGTCAAAGTGGAATCTTCAGCTGATCATTTTTATAGGATAATCACTCTTCTACGAGACGGTATTATATGAGAGTTTTTTCTTTAGCTCGAATAACTGAGGATGTTAATAAAAATTCAGTTATAAATTATAAAATCAATCCTAATTTCATTTATTTATATATATATACAGGGTGTCCCATAAGTCTGGCATCATAGGAGAAATTCATATTTTTCTATTTCTACAAACCATAATTCATATTTTTCTTATGCTCGAGATGCCAATTTCCCGTCCACCATTCTGTTCAGTGACGAGGCTGTTTTTTATGGAAATGGTGAGGTAAATGGACAGAACACCCGCTACTGGTCTCTTGCGCCACCTCCTCGTAGTGAGAGTCCGGCTCTGCTGCGGTGATGGACATCGTCCACAGTACTAACGGCGCTCTGATCGATCTTTAGATTGATTTCTTCCCTGCGGTGAAGCTTCGAAGATGTGCTGACTATGCAGCGTGAACCCTGTCGTGCTGCGGCCGATGGGATTGCAGGGGCCGGGGAACAACAGCTCCCGGAGGCGGCTGGTCCGCCTACTGTTTTTGTGTGCCCGCAGTGTTCGCGGTCGTTCCGGTCGAAGATCGGCCTCGGCGTGCACCGCCGAGCAATGCACCTCGGCGACTTCTTCGCTGAGGTGCAACTCGATCGAGTGAAAAGACGTTGGGACCCTGCCGAAGAGGAAGTTCTGGCAGATACGGAGGCACGGCTGACCTTCGAACACAGAGGAGGTCAGTTGTTTATGAACCAAGCCCTCTTTGAGCTCTTCCCCGACCGTACGCTTGAATCGATCAAGTCGAGGCGTAAGCGGCCAGAGTACCGTGAGCGGGTTCTCCAGTTGGTTGAATACCGCCGGGAAAAGGCCGCTATGGAGGCGGGAGATGGTGCCCGTCCGCGTCGTCGGGCTCGCGATGTGGCTCCGCCGCCCCGCCCGGTTCAGCCCGTGGCCCCTATGGACCTCGGGCCCCGTGGCGGGGTGCGTCCGCGTCGTGGCCCGCCGCGGCGGGTTGCCGCCCGCCCTCCCGTCCCCGATATCGAGGAGAGCGTTTCCTCCTCCTCCTCCAGCTCTGAGTTGGATGATGAGAAGTTCGTTCTTTCTTCCTCCTCGGAGTCCGTTGGGGAAGCCGTTGCCGTTGTTCATCCAACAAAAATGTGAAAATCTATCCAATTCTAATTCTTCACGCTCTTTCTGGCATCTAGCTTAGAACCTCTTCAACAACTTTACTTCCTCTTCTTTCCCTCCTCTTTTCCATTCCGACGGCACAGTTGCCGTGTCTTCTCCTGACAAAGATGAACTCTTCGCTCAAACTTTACTTAAAGTTGTTTGTAAGTCCCAAGATGGGAAGAAAGAAAGTCCGAAAATAATGTGGCTGGAGGTGCAATCACAACTGGAAACCATGATCGAAACGAAAAAAAGAGCGTGGAAGAAGACTGGAGTAGATTCGAAGCAGTCGAGCAGTGAGAAAGAAGCGTGTAGAGAGTCGAGAACAGTCTGCCAGGGTGACAGCTTGTTACAACGAGTCAGATGAGCAGGGTTATTTGCGCTCCTTTGTCATTTTGATTTTAATATCTCGATCCAGACCGTGAGTAAATAGAGCCTACTCAATATAAACTTCGGCCAATAAATTCAATTTCATTCATCTCCCCCTCATTGGGAACGCGAAAGAGGATTTCTTTTCAACCCTAGGCCTGTTTGCTTTGACCCGTTCAGGAATTCCATTTTTCTTTGGCCTACTCTATTCTCGATCAAGGCCTATTCCCCTTTATTAATTATAACCGTATAACGTAAATTTAATTTAACCTGTAATTTAACTTAAGATTACATATTAAAACATTTTTGTGTTTCATAAAAACAGTTAAAGTTATATTAGAAAAAACATAACGGTAAACAGTGTAAGCCTACTTAGTTGAGATTTGAGTAAAATATAACACAAAGAAAAACATAAGTTATAATTGTCTGTGCTACCATCTGAGTTAAATTGTTTGAGAACTTAGTCTGGGTGGCAATCCAGTTCGATTTGGAAAAAAACTGTCCAAGTGCGTTCCTGATCATCCCTATTCCCAATTTGCTGCAGCCACTCACCAACGAACGGAACGATTGAGTAACTTACAACATTCGGGGTCACCGAGGGAAAAGACGTCACCCCGAGAGAAACCACCTACTCAACACTACTGAATCAAAGTTATGAAGTGGCTTCTCGTCGTGCTCTACTGCATTAAAAACAACACCAGAATTAAGTGAAATGTATGACTATATGAAGATGAAAGTGACATAAAAGAAATATCCAGTGCTATTATACTGAATATGTCATAACGTTTGATTTATGAACTTGCACTAAAAATAAATACCACTTTCTTGCAATTACAGCACATTTCATTGACAACTCTTAGAAACTTAACTTATGCTGTATTGCATGCATGACCTGCAACGAGGCACATACTCACCAAAGCATTTCAAATTCTGTCAGAAAATATTTAAATGTTATGAATTTTCCCGACCAAGTTTGTGCTGTAAAAGATAGTGCAGTAAAGTAGCAAAACCATGTTAATTATTGTCAGTGAAAGGAATGGCATGATTGCCTCATGCAATTAATTTATGCCTGGACCCAGTTTTTATTTTCAAAAAAAGGGTGATAAAATAAATGAAAATATTGCAAGGTTAGCTGAAAAGGTTCGAAGTATAGCAACATTTTTTAAAAGGTCGCCTAGTTCTTGAAATAAATACAAATACACCAATATACAGGGTGATTATGAAAGAAGTACGCAATTTCAAAAATTTATTGTGACGAAACTATTTCTAATACAAAAATAATAATACTGTGAATGGAAACAGTAACTAGCAAATTTGTTTTTTAGTTTATAGATGTTCAATATGATTTCTATGGGCAACCCGGAAAAACAACCGGAAAAAACCGGATTCGTCAAGTCATAGCATCCATTGACCGAGATATCTTACGGAAAGTGTGGGAAGCGTTTGAATATCGTTTGGATATTGCCATGGTTACCCACGAAATCAAATTGAACGTCTATAAACTAAAAAACACTTTACGAGTTACTGTTTCCATTGACATTATTATTATTATTATTATTTTTGTATCAGAAATAGTTTCATCACAATAAATTTTTTAAATTGTATACTTCTTTTGTAATCACACTGTACATAAAACTGAAAAGGAATGTGAAATTAATCCTTCCAAGATTTCTAGAGACTGCAAGACAAGATGGAATCCCTCTTTGCCGATGCTTAAGCAGATTACTGAAGCCGGTGCTTAAATAGATTACTGAACAAGTAGAAGAGGTTGAAATAGCATCCGTGAAGCTAAAGAATCCTTTTCTGGCTTTTACGTCGCAAGAAAAAAGTTTTAATGCATCGTTGCAAGCTGTTAAATCCATTTGAAGAAGAAACAACATTTTGTGGTAGCAAATATCCAACATCATCATTTATATATCACCACTTATGTAGTTCCAACTATTATTGGCATTAAGCGAGAGATGCTTTTGAGACAGAATCCAGTAGATGATATTGAATTAATAAATTGTTACATATCAAATCTTTGGAATCGCACATCAAATGTTTGATGCCTACGTAAATTGACACCAGATTCCAAACTCGATTTTATATTAAAAATTATAAAGAAAGGGTAATCAAAGATAGTGAGGAAGAAGACAATAACATAAGAAAAAATAAGTCGGAAGGAAACAGAAGTTTGTGCAAAAGAACTGCGAATAAAACGCGTTTGAAAAGAGGGCAGCAAAACCTCGAGCACCCACACTCAGGGGTCCTCAACCTTTCGGCATTGAAGGGCAACTTAGGAACATAATGAAAAACCATCGGGAACATTTATTATTTTCCTTTTAATAAATTTAATTTATTAGAAAGAAAGGTAGGAAAAAAACAGCAAATTAAAAAAGCTTTTATGGCTTCTATAATAAAAAAAGGATCCTGAAGCATTATTTCATAATGTTTTAATGGTCTTGCTCGCATACAATTATCAAGGTGGTCACTCGTTAATCTGGATCTTTGTTTTTATTTTATATATTTCATAGTGGAAAACAATGATTCACAAAAGTAGGTTGATCTAAAACAAGAATTCAACCAGAAGGCAGCATTTCTTAGAAGATATTTCTCCTTCTCAACAAGATTCCACAAGTTTTTATCTTTTCTATAGTTTTTATTACAATACCATTTTGAATATTCACAATTCCAAGCTCAAGTTCTGTTTTAGCTTGGGAAACTTTTGCTAAGGAAGTACCATTTCATAGGCGTCGACTGTTTTATATGGATTTATCATGAACTCCACAGCTGAAATAATTAAGTTAAATTCTTGAAATCTCTCTGTAAATTCTTGTGCAAACTTTTCAAAGTGGCACATGAAAGGTTGTAGATCAAATTCAAAAATATTTTCATCAAGGTTTTTAATATTTTTCAATAGATTCGAAAAGTGCGCAAGGGAATTTTTAGCCAAGTCGTTTTTCCACAGAGTTAGTTTACATTTGAATAATTTTAATGACTAATAAATCTCAGCAACGTTTTTTACCTCTACCTTGTAGCTCCGAATTTAAAGTGCTCAGCTTTTGAGTTAAATCTACAAGAAACGCTAAGTCCATTAACCAAAAGTACTCACTTAATTGATAATAACATTTGCTTTATAGATTCCAAAAAAAATCTTGATCTCCGGCATGAGCTCTACAAATCTTGCAAGAATTATAGGATCACCTGAAGATCAGGGCCCCCATGTATTCTTGTTTTTGGTTTACAGTACTAAATATAATTCTTAACTTTCTTACCAGGTGCCTGGTAGACCTAAAGCGGTCTGTCAGTTGGGAGCCCTCGGACGAGACTCCTCCATGCCTCACGATCTCCACACATCAAGATCGCCCGTTGGAGACTGATTCCACACTTCTCCACAGCACTCTTGATGTTATTCATCCATTGGATCTTGGGTCTTCCAACTGGTCTTCTGTTTTGAGGGGCCCATTCCAGCATTCTTCTTGCTGTCCTTTCCATCGGCATTCGTTGGACATGCCCGTACCATCTCAGTTGGTTCCTCTCAATATTCTCATTAACCGAAGTTACACCCAATCGCCTTCTTATTTCAGTGTTCCTTATTTTATTCAATGTACTTACTCCTATCAATCTCAGGACCCTCATTTCAGCTGCTTGCAGTTTTCCCTCGTACTTGTGGTTAGGGCCCAAGTCTCGCTGCCGTATAGTAAGATTGGTTTCAATATTGTTGAGTATATATGCGTCTTTACCTTTTTAGGGATGTTTTGATCTTTCAATAGGGGGTACAGGAAGGAAACATTTCTGTTATATTTAGCAATTCTTTCATTCACCTGTGCATCCATACCCGCATCATTTTCTATCACACTACCAAGGTATTTAAATGTGTCCGTCTTTTTCATTTCTCTTCCCTTAACAAAGATTCCATCCTCGTTCGCTCCCCTCGTTACCACCATATATTCAGTTTATCATAATTCAGTTTCAGTCCATACTCCCTCAATCTCTTATCCCACCTCTGCATAATTCTCTTCAGGGATTGTGCTGTGTTAGTCCCAACATCCACATCATCAGTATATCCAAAAATTCCTATTTCCTATTCAATTTCCTCAGTTATTGATGAAGGCAATAAATAAAATGGGTGACAGAACACTCCCTTGTTTAACTCCTGTACTTATATCAAACCACTCCTCCGATCCCACCACCGTGCTTTTGGAGACCCTATAGGTGCTCATTACTGCTCTCAGAAGCTTGGGTGGCATTCTCTCACTCAAAACCACCCATAGCTTTCCCTGGGCACACTATCAAATGCCTTCTCCAGATCCAAAAAACATATGAAGCTATCCAAATTGAATTCTTGGCTCTTCTCAAGATATTGTCTTATGGCTGAAATTTGATCTATAGTACTCCGGCCTGCACGAAAGCCACATTGATACTCCAGTAACCCAGGTTCCAGTATGTTTCGTATGCTATGTTCCAAAATCCTTTCATAATTTTCTCCACATGACACATCAAAGATATGCCACGGTAGTTTTCACATTCCTGCTCACTTCCCTTCTTTTTATATTGGACATATAATTGCTCTGCCCCATTCTGCCGGTACAATTCCCTGCGGCCACACCACCCGGAAAATGCTTAGCAGCCAGTCCACAGTAGGATCACAGCTGCTTTTAGTGTTTCTGTGACAATTGCATCCGGCCCGGGAGCTTCATTACTCTTCATCCTCTTTAGTGCTTCAATAACCTCCTCTCTAGTAACCTCTCTGTCCCCCTCATGCTCCTTATGATTTACCGGCACCTCCCGTCTCACCTCATCATATTGGTTCTCGTTATTCAAAAGCTGTCTAAAATATTCGTTCCAGCGTGCGACCACCTCGCTTTTATCAGTGAGGACTTCACCATGTGCATTTTTAATCGCCACTGTTGTTTTCTTGCTTTCTCCATTTTTATACTTCTTAGCCATGCTATACAGTAACTTCTTCGAGCCTTGAAAATCCTCTTCTAAGTCTTTACCTATTTTCTCCCACACAGAGCGTTTCGCTCTTCTTTTAACCTTGTTGGTGTGGTTTCTCATTTGGACATATTCTTGCCTTGTTTGCTCATTTCTATCCTTAAGCCTCCTAAAAGCACGCATCTTATTTGTCACTGCCTCCTTTACCTTCTGGGTCCACCATGCCGTCTTTTTCTTTTTTGACCCTCCAACTACCCTTTCTCCAGTCACCTCTCGCTGTATTCCTTCCATCGTTCTCCTAAACTCAACCCAAACCTCCTCCGCTATTTCCGTAGCTAACCTTTGTCCGAAAGCCTCCTCAGTTCCAGTTCTAATCTCCTCCAGTTTTTTCTGGTATATTCTCCTTGCACACTCTTCTCCTTCTAGGCTTTTTTATATTTTGTGGTACTGGAAGCAAAATTTTGGCTTTAACAAGTCTATGATCCGAATCAAAAGACAGATGGTACTACTCTTACATCTTTCACCAATGACTTTTTATCCACCACAATAAAATATATATATATGACTCAATAGTACATTACATTAGGATGTAAATGTTAAAAAAACATACCTACAGCATTTCTTCAAACCCTTCATCTTCAAGTGGGTAAAGATTTGGCAGTTGTGTTTGATATTTGCATTATCTGTCCACATACCGTTCATGGCAAAGGTTATTTTTCACATCTTTTGTGAGTGATGTTGATTGTTCCCACTTGTGACAGGCAACACCTTGTCTGGTAATTGCTTGTTTAGCAAGTATACGATTAGCAACTATAGAAACAAGTAGCCTGCTAGTTTGTTTTGTTAGAAAAAGAACCATAAAAAACAAAATTATTCATATATACATAAAATGCACGTAGCAACAATCATTCACACAATTATTTTTTTTTAAATCCCAAGATTTGCTATATTTGTTTAGAGAAATCCCAATGTCCCAAGGTATCGCTGAAAATACCAAGATCTTGGGACAAATCCCAAGGAGTGGCATCCCTGTCCATCAGTAGTAATAGATACAAGTTTTTGCAGAGAGATGATTCCTGAGATATAATTTTTAAATCCTCTGTAAACAGCATCTTCTTCTCTTGTTTTGCCTTTCACTGGAATTATTTTTAATAACTCTTCTTTTGTGAAATTCCTTTTACAACTATAAGTAGTTGGGTTCTACCAGTTACGTCAATTGATTCATTTAGTTGTGTGGAATAGTATTCACATTCTTGCAAGTCATTCAGTAATTGAACTTGAACGTTCTGTGAAATACCCTCTAATCTCATTGCTACGCTGCTGTCAGAGAATTGTAAATGTTTTATGGACGAAATGATTTGTGATTTATTATTGAAACCTTCAAAAAGCGATTCTGCGGCAGAAAACATTACCTACTTCACTATTTATCCATCTTTAAGTACCTTTTCTCTTAGCAATCACATGGACAACTTTGAATGATGCAATCGTGGCATTTTTTTTACTTTGTGGAATGTTTCGTGAATACAGACTGTTGAAGTGCTTAGGTTAGATTTCAAGTTACCCCACTTTCTGCCATCCTAGTAGCAGATGTGGTCGGATATACAGGATCTGCCAAAAGAAAAGGAAACCCTATACCAGCTTTTCCAAAACTATTGATAAATTACCCCACTGGGGTAATTTGGCTTTTCACTGGGGTAATTTGGTACTCTGCAAGTACTTCTAAAGTACAGAAAGTGCATAAATAAACGACATGGCAAAACTGGGACTGGCTTTACGTGGAGTACAGGTATGGTGGGGGTCATTATGAAGGTATCCATGTGAAAATGGGGTAATGACTCAAAAAAATTGGGAACCAATGTCCTATACTACATGGCACCTTTCAAAAATTACGTAACGCTATTTTTACTAAAACCTAACACCCCCACCCTCCCTGTAACGTTCCGTAACTTGTGGGGTGTGGGGTGGGAGAAGTGGTACATAACATCTTTATACGGGGTGTCTGGTCTAGCGTTACAGAACGTTCCGGGATGATCTGGGGTGTTAAGTTTTAGCAAAAATAGCGTTACGTAATTTTTTAACGGCCCCTATGCTATAAAATCTATAGTTGTAAAACGATTCTAATTTAACTTCAACATATTAAAATATAGTTAAGTAGCATTCTTGGACGCAAATTCGAAACCCATAGTTGTAATCATGTAATAATACCATGAAAATAAGCAACTGGTAATAAATTCGGTTAACATAAATTTTTTATTTCAATTACAAACTGACACCATGTTTTCATCAAACTCATTTACGAATCAACTAAAAAATTGTTCAGTATGCTTTCCATCAATCTCTGCTACTTTTTTAAGCTTTGGTCGAGATCCATCTCAGCACGATTCACCTGGTCTTGGGGTAGTTCACCCCATTTCCTTATCAGCACATTTCTAATCTCTGATTTGTTCAATGTGCAGTCTTTCTGAAAGATTCCCCCAGCTGCCATAATCAATTGAATTTAGGTCAGAGCTGATAGGAGGCCAAAAATCCGGTTGAAGAAATCCTGGAACGTGTTTGGTTAAATAAGCAATATTTTCTTTTGTGGCATGAACCCTTGCTCCATCTTGTTGGAAGATAAAATGACCTCCATCAGCAAGTTCTTTCGTTTCAGAAATTATACACTACCTCCATGCACAACCATCTTTTCACATTAAGTATCACGACACTATTACCCACTATTACATACTAAATATATAAGGGGTTCCAAAAAACCTTAGCCCCCCCATTTGCAGCTTACATGTTTACTTATATCGAAATAGTTTTTAGTGATTATAAAAATATATAAAATTCTTTATTTATTGCAGGTATTAAAATTACTCTAGCTGATAAAGTGATAATATAATGGCTTCTCAATTAATTGGTGATTCGGAGAGGCAACGTGTGATAGATCGCATACGAGCAATAACATTTCGGGAAGCTCGTGATGCTGGAGCCACCTTTATAACACGTTCATGGGTTGCCAAAAAGTTGCGAAGAAGTGAGGACTTCGTCAAAAGAAATTGGAATAAAACTTTAGATGAATGTGAAATGGATACAACCAAATCTGGGCGCCCAAATTTGCCACTCTCTCAAGAAACAAAGGACATCATTGAAAGCGGTACGCGTAAGCGGAAAAACAGCTGTGCTAAACTTTCTGGAGAGATCGAAGTGTTGAGAGGAAAGATCGTTAGTGGTGAGATTATTCGACTGTACCATCATAAGCAATGTTTATAGCCTTGGCATGAACTTCCAAAGCCAAGAAAAACTCAACTAAACATCGATGACAGAATGTGGTTTGCCCATTATCTTGAAGATTGGGATGTGGATGATTTCATGCATTTAGCTGTCTCCGATGAATTTTTTGTTTACGTAACACGTCGGCCTAACTACCAAAATGATCGAGTGTGGGCCACAACACCAGATGAAATCGATGACAATGAACATTATCGCGAATTATTAAAAAGTCCAGACTGTGTTGGTGTGTTTGTTTTGTTCACTGCAAAGAAGCTCATGTGGGTGCTGAAGCGAAATGGTCAGAGTTGGGATGGACAGTATTTTCGTGATATTATTCTATCCCAGCATGTCATTCATTTTCTAAGAAACCCAAACAATGTTATGGATGTCGATCAGGTCACACTTCTGCACGATAAAGCCCCCTGCTCTAAGGCATTAGCCACTCAACAGTTGTTGCAGAACCATGAGATCGATTTCTTTGGAAATGAAGAATGGCCAGGAAATTATCCTGACCTGAACGTCTGTGAACACATTGGATCAGTTATAAAGGACAAGGTTGAATGTTTCTTGTTTCAAGAACCTGCAGCAAATCGATTTTCGAAAGATACAATGACGCAACACATTGAAACTGTTTTAGCAAATTTGTGTAACGATCAAGATCTATTCACGTCACTTTTGGCAAGCTACCCAAAGCGGATTCAGGCTGTCTTGGAAGCCAATGGCGGGAACACCAAGTTTTAATTGTTTCTCATTAAATGCAGGATTAAATTCTCTTTTGTAAGGTATGTTTAGTTTTACTGTACCTCTAATGGTTTAGGCCATGGGCGGAGGGGGGCTAAGGTTTATTGGAGCCACCGTACGTGGGATCACTGTGAGTTCATGAACATGATATCTAAATTTCCCGCGGCAACAGTCAAAAATATTTCTTATTTAATGGTAGATTCGCAGCCGACCCGAGAGGCATCCTCTCCTCGTGAGGATATATGCGCAGTTATATATATATATATATATATATATATATACATATATATACTTTATATTACTTTATGTGAGTTCCAACGATGATTTAGAATCGACCCCTCTGTAGCATTCCGCCTCATTTGCGGATTTTCGGAATTTGGTGAAGGAGGGAATTGCTGTCTGATCTCCTGCCCTCATAGCCAGCCACGCATGGCTGGTCAGGGTCTTTGCACAGGAATCTGCTTAGCTGATTCTTGAAGTTATTCAGGTCGATATGGTGGAGATTCCTCACTTCTTTTGGTAGGGCATTGAAAAGCTTTGGGCCTCGTATTCTGAGGGCATTTTCCATCCTCGTTTTCATGGTCCCCTGTCTCACCGCAGCTGGGGACAGTACAAAATATGCCTCTTCTCTCATTCCAGTTTGCTTCTATTTCATTTCTCAGGTTATAGACAAAGCCCTCAATTTTTTTTATGCAGGGAGGGGCCAAGGACAAACGTCCGCAAAAGCGCCTCTCCCATCGAAGAAGAAGGAAGCCAAAATCAAGGTCCGGCGTTTTCGAGATACCGAGACACTGCGTTTGAAAGATGGGGGGAGGCTCACAGACAGGAGGAAAGATGGATTGAGGGAGATTGTTCCTGAGTTAACCAGTTGAGTAGATGAAAGAGTGAAAATACCGATTAACATTAGATAGTTGGACAGAAAAAAAATGAGAAAGTGTACAAAATCTGGTACTGCGTGCTCTCCTTAAAAGAGGAGGCATGCAGTTAGAGAGTTCAGAAGAGCAATGTCCGTTATGATAGTGATAGTAAAGAGAGAGTGAGGTAACATTACGGCGAAGAGAGAGAGACTGAAGACAATCAGGAAGAGGCGGGGAAATGATGAGACGAAACGCCTTTGATTTCACCCGGTCAAGTACGGCTGTGTGGGTTGAATCACCCATACACATGAGAATCATACTCCATACAGGGGCGAACAAGACCCCTGTACAGAGACAGCAACTGAGTGGGGGTGAAGAAACTGTGGAGGTAGTACAGCACACCTAACCTCTTAGAAGTTGTTTTAGAAAGAGAGTATACAGTATGTGATCTTTCCAGGAAAGATCACGAGAAAAGGAAACGACAAGAATGTTAAGAGAAGATGAAGAACTGAGTTGTGTGTTGTTGAAGATAAGGGGATAGTCGTGTGGAAGAGTGTGAGGAGTAGACAGGTGGAGGAAATGAGTTTTTGAGGCATTAAAAGCAACAAGGTTTTCTCTGTCCCAATCAGATATAGCAGAAAGATCAGAGGTCAGGTGCTCCATTACCGTACTACACGAATCATGGAGTGACTGTTGAGAGGGACGCTTTGAGAAGCGGGTGGAGAAGTGAAGAGTGGGATCATCAGCAGAGGAATGAATAGGATAGGAAGTGCGAATTAAAAGATCATTAATAAATAAAAGGAAAAGAATGGGTGACAGGACAGAACCCTGAGGAACACCACTGTTAATAACTTTAGGAGAACAATGGCCATCTACAACCGCAGCTATAGATCGGACAGAAAGGAAATTAGAGATGAAGGAACAGATAGAAGGATAGAAGCCGAAGGAGGGCAGTTTCGAAATTAATGATTTGTGCCAGACTCTATCAAAAGCTTTTGATATGTCTAGCGCAATAGCCAAAGTTTCACCGAAATCACGAAAGGAGGATGACCAAGAGTCAGAGAGATATGCAAGAAGATCGCTAGTAGAGCGTCCCTTACGGAATGCATATTGACGATCTGGAAGAAGATTGTGAGAAGAAAGGTGTTTAAGAATCTTCCTATTAAGGATAGATTCAAAAACTTAGGAAAAGCAAGAAATGAAAGCGATGGACGATAGTTGGAGAGTTGAGAGCGGTCATCCTTCTTTGAGACAGGTTAAATGAAAGCGAACTTCCGGCAGGAATGAAAAGTACCAGATGAGAGAAAAAGACGAAAGAGTTTGCCTAGGTAGGGTGTCAGCACAGAAGCACAGTTCTTAAGAACAATAGGAGGAACACCATCAGGACCATACGCTTTCCTAGATTTGAGCCTAGCCAGGGCAGAAAAAACATCTTTAGAAAAGATTCTAATTTCAAACATAATAAAGTCAGTATTTTCCATATGTAGAGTATATTATTGTGTACCTTTCGCGCCTTCTTTAGAGAGAGTAGAGTTCCAGAGATTGTAGTCTTCACCTTCTGTTTCCTCTATCTTAGACGTAAAAGTCCTTTGTGTAGCTTCAGTGTTCACAGTGTCTCGTTTTCTGTATAGGCTTGTGAGTAGAGCAATACTCAATTACTGGTAGGACTAGACCCTTCCATAATTTGAGCATGATGTTTGCTTTTCTGCTGCGGAAGCTCTTCCAGATGATTCCCATTACTTTTCTAGCCATTGTAATTTTGATGTTATAATTCTCTCTGAATTCTGCATCCGACGACATTATTACTCCAACATCCGTGACTTATGGATTTAGTTTCATCTGTCTGGCTTGCAGAGTTTTGTACCCTTTATTCTGTAGCTCTTTGTTATTACCATATCTTAAAAGTTGGAATTTTTCTTCGTTGAACTTCATATTGTTGTCTTCTGCTCACTGGAATAATGTTTCAATGACATTTTGTAATTTTTCTATGTCACCTTCGTTCAATATTTCCTTGCATATCTTTGTGTCATTTGCGAAACATGATACAATACTGTCATTGATATCTGCATCAATATCTGTAATCATTATTGTGAACAGCAAGGGAGCTAATACTGTCCCTTCTGGGACAGAGCTCTCTACTTCCGAGACTTCCGATTTGACTTCCGAGACATCCAATTACCACCACTCTTTGTATTCTTTGCTTCAAAAAATTAAATATCCATCTTCCGAGCTTTCCAGTAATTCCTGTATTCTGAAGTTTGTGTGCTATAATTCCATGGTCACATTTATCGAAGGATTTAGCAAAGTCAGTATATATTACATCTATGTTTTGTCCTCAACACCGTGTTTCCAATATTTTCTCCTGATGGTCTAATAGTCGTGATAGGTATGATCTTCCAACCCTGAAGCCATGTTGATTTGGATCGTATAAGTTCTTTTCTTGTGGGTAGTTTTGCCTCTAATTATACGTTCAAAGCACTTTATAAGGTGGGAGGTGAGAACTACCAGCCGATAATTCTTGGGCATTGCTCTGTTACCACCTTTAAATAAGGGGGCAATGTTCGCGTTCTTTAATGGAAGTAGAATTTGTCCTGTGTCGAGTAGGGTGGATCGATTTTACATTTTTTTCGATTTCCATATTCTAATAGAGACAAAAACTTGCACATGCATGAGAAAATAGCCTCTGCAAAATCTTAGCTTAATAGGTAATCATCTTCTGCCCCTGGCAGAGCGATGAAAATCATATTGTAGTAGTCAAAAACGTATTTTTAAACCCTAGCCTAGAGTCATAAAATTTTGCGTGTGTGTTATTTCATGCCTAAGCAACGATATAAATGCTATGGGAAATATATAAATGGTAAATGACAAATACCATAGTTTTTCTTTTTCATGATGCTAGCCCGACGTGGGCAACGGGTCTCTCGCAAAGAGATCCCATAAATATAGCTTCCCTCACCAGCTATCTGCAAAGCAGACAGGATCCAGCTTTGGGACATGGACCTAGGGTTTAAAGCAAGCCTAGTCCCTACATTCAGAACCTCTATAAGTAAAAGACTCGTTGCATTCACGTCGGATTGAATAAACAAAGAAAAAGGGGTAACTATTGTATTTTTAGCCAAAAAAAACCAAAACTTAAACCTCAACCGGGACATTGAGCGTCCACTTTTCAAGGCACGTAACAAGTCCGTTTAATATACACAAACTCAGAATGGGGACCATTCTGAGTTTGTGTATATTAAACGGACGTGTTACGTGCCTTGAAAAGTGGACGCTCAATGTCCCGGTTGAGGTTTAAGTTTTGGTTTTTTTGGCTAAAAATACAATAGTTACCACTTTTTCTTTGTTTATTCAATCCGACGTGAATGGAACGAGTCTTTTACTTATATAGAGGTCCTGAATGTAGGGACTAGGCTTGCTTTAAACCCTAGGTCCATGTCCCAAAGCTGGATCCTGTCTGCTTTGCAGATAGCTGGTGAGGGAAGCTATATTTATGGGATCTCTTTGCGAGAGACCCGTTCCCCACGTCGGGCTAGCATCATGAAAAAGAAAAACTATGGTATTTGTCATTTACCATTACTTATTCGGACTATAGTGGATTTAATTTTCCCAGAAGAGTTCCTTGTTCCATGCACGGTCTGTGTTTAACATATAAATTTCTCAGGAGACCATTCTGAGTTTGTGTGTGTGTGTGTGTGTGTGTGTGTGTGTGTGTGTGTGTGTATATATAATATATATATATATATAGTTTTTTTGCGCACACCTACAGGTCACTACAATTGGTGTAGAACAATGCGGTTTTCACCATTCGATGCGGCTTTTTATTGTGCAGTGCCCATGCTAAAAAAAATTCCCTAACATAATTCCTTCCCCCCTTTTAGGGGTACAGTTCTTCCCATGCCTGTACACGCATGTTTTTAATTTTTCATTTTTAATCATAAATTTGGCACAAAATAAGTCAATATTTACTAAACATTTAATATCATTCGATTCACAAAAGATTTTTCGATTCACAAAAGATTTCTTTATCGATTCAATACAAAAAATTACATAATTAAAACGGGCAATTTAAATAAACACGAGTTTAAAGTTAAACGAGCCACACTCGAAATTATTTACCGTGACTTTTGTGCGTTTTATTACTGTGGCTTTTGTACAAATAATTTTACGTATACACAAACAATTTGATAGGATATTGATTATCATTCTATTTTTTAGTTGTCATAGAATTACGTTAATTAAGTTATCTGATTAGATGCGCTTTTATAGTTGAAGATCATTTTTAGAAAATTATTTATTTTCCCCACTTTAAAATATTACAAAATTTCTATTAGGTATCCTAATATCATTATGCCTGTCGCTGTAAGTAAGAAAATAGCAATTATTTTCCATTTCATGAAAATTTCGGACCCCCTAGGCCTACAAAAACAATTTTCCCCTTTTCTTTATCAAAAATTGTTGATTTTCGGAAGTCTTTCGGTTATAAATTTGTACCAGTCTATTGTTTATCTATAATAATAATAATAATAATAATAAAAAGGCGTGTGTGTGTGTGTGTGTGTGTGTTCCAGCCATCAGCCATAACTCCAAAATGGAAGCAGTTACAAACATGAAACTTCACACACATATTGATTAGGTCCCGAGGTTGTGCACGTGGGGGTTAATAAATTAAATAATTAATTTTAAAACATTAAATGACGTCATCAAGATCATTACGAAACCTATGGTAAAATTATTGAATACCCGGTTAGGTTCATTGAATGCCAGGTTAGGTCATCTGTACGCCCTTGATGATTGGTTAGGTTAAGTCGTGATATTTCGTTGGCTTTAACGAAAATATCATGACTTAACCTAACCAATCGTCAAGGGTGTACAATTAACCTAACCGGGCATTCAATTAACGTACCCGGGCATTCAATTAATCTAATCGGGCATTCAGTTGACCTAACCGGCCATTTAATTAACCTAATCGGGCATTCAGTTGACCTAACTGGGCATTCAATTAACCTAACCGGGCATTCAGTTTACCTAACCGGGTTGAACCGGATGTTGAACGCTATATATATATTTATATATATATATATATATATATATATATATAGCGTTCAACATCCACCCCGGCAACGCCGGGTCGCTCCGCTATTATTGAATACCCGGTTAGATTCATTGAATTCCAGGTTAGGTCATCTGTACGCCCTTGACGATTGGTTAGGTTAAGTCGTGATATTTTCGTTGGCTTTAACGAAAATATCATAACTTAACCTAACCAATCGTCAAGGTTGTACAATTAACCAACTGGGCATTCAATTAACGTACCCGGGCATTCAATTAATCTAATCGGGCATTCAGTTGACCTAACCGGTCATTTAATTAACCTAATCGGGCATCATTACTATTATAATTTAGGAAAAATGTGTCTGCCTGTCTGTCCGCAGAAAAAACTTTTACGTTTCTGAACCGATTTCGACCAAACTTCGTATGGTGGATGGGGGTGATGAGTAATGAACGAAAATATATGTGTGACCAGCCCCCCCACCACCACCACCACCAACTACTGGGCCCGAGGGCCCCCAGCACCGCGATAAAACTATAGAAAAGAACGCAGCAATTAAAATCTTGAGGTTCACATTGTGTCAATATTTGTGAAGCTTAAGATTTTTATGACTATAGTTTTATTGACCAAATAATTGTTCAATTATTTGGTCAATAAAACTATAGAAAACGCAGTCATGAAAATCTTGAGCTTCACATCCGAGTTCATCGTATCAAGATTTGTGAAGTTTTAGATTTTCATGGCTGCGTTCTTTTCTGTAGTTTTATTGACCGAATAATTGGTTCGCCAGTAATTGGAGGGCCACAGGCACCCCAATTACTGAGGCCCAAGGTGAGAGGAATGGGAACGATATCCAGATAAAGGGCTATTGATTTCAAAATAAAATACGCCGTATGCCCACAATTCGGTTTGGGTCGAAGGTCCAAGCACCGCAGATCTAGCAAAATCGGCGCGTAGCGCCGATCTTTTGCTAGTGTTTTCTATTTCATTTGTGGCAAATTGAAATTAACTTTTTGTGGTGTTTGTTGGTCTGTAGACGTCCTTAATGGTTAGGTTCAGTTCTTTTACTTCTAAAATAATAATTTCGACTGTGCTGTTTAATTTGCTTACCTTCACTTCCCACGTAGATAAAACAACCCTCCCCCTCGTCTAGCCACTCTCTCTGCTCTGTATATGTTGTAGTCCAGCATTGCTTTTTCAGTATTCTCGATACAGTTTTCACAGCCTTTTTCGCATTTATGTAAATGTGTTTCCGTGAGGCATATGATACCTACAGTATGCTGGTTTCCGTAGCTAAATTTTGTAAGTATTGTAATTTGCAGCCTGCATGGTCAGTATAGAGGCTTTGTATATTTATATATAATACATTTACTGGGTTTCTAATCTTCGTGTTCGATTTTCCTAAATAATGGTCGTTTCCTGGTCGATGTCGGTTCCTGTTTGGTGTTATTGGTTGGGCCCAGGGATGTAGTGTTGAGGGAGCGCACGGGAGCGCCGCTCCTGCACCTCTATTCATCCAAATTTTATTTTTATTTTTTTTTTAGTTGATACTTGGAAGTTGGGAACAGACTGAGATGAAAGCACTGGCTTCTAATTGTGATTTCAAATTTTTAATATTCCAAGTCTAAGTGAAGCATTATTATTATTATTATTATTATTAGTAGTAGTAGTAGTAGTAGTAGTAGTAGTAGTGTACGGTATATAATAAAATTGCCAAAATTAAATGAGTAAAATTCGTGTATTCAACTTTTCACTCATTCTGGGGAGTAACTTGATTAACTGATGTACCGGTACAAAGAAATAGTAGAATTTAAAATTATGTACCAACATGACGGTATTTTCTTAGAGCTCCTGCACCTTAAAATTTTCCACTACACCCCTGGTTGGGTTGCATTTCGGAATATTGGGGTTGCGGCCCTTGATACCACTGTAATTGTTCTATTTACTGGTGGGTACTGTTGAATAGAAGGGTGATGTACGTAATGTTGTGGTGCATATATTTGCGTTGTTCTATCTTTTCATGTTGAAGGGCAAGCTGTGCTTTTATTGTACTCATTTCTCCTAAAAAATGTTTCTTTGCTCTTGTGCTCTTGTTATTACTTGTATTTCGGATATTATCTGCTCTTTCCCGCTCTCTTCTTTGCGTACCCTTTATGTGAAAATTCGGGCACTTTATGTTTAGGCATTTTTTCTCTGTAATTGACTATCTGCACATACGAGGGTGGAAAAAGTGGCAGCTTGGTCCGTACCTGCATCTTCCATTCCTCATCATATACAGTAGAAACATTTTGGGGAGTGATTGTACAGTCGCCTGCAATAGTTCCGCTCCACACTATCCGAGATGTGACAACAACGCAGCCCCTCTTAAATACCAGTACCCCACCCTCACTCCCTCCCTCTCCTACTCCTCTCAGGTTTTGTCATAGTAGTACTTTTAATTTTTGAAAACCAATGACAGAATAAATATATTGTTCACTGTAGTTTTGGTGGTAATGCTAGGACGACTATATATTTTATTCATGCATTATTCCTAAATTTAGGAAATAGAGTACTTAGGTTATTTCACAAACGTATGATACTTTAAAACTTTCAATCATAGGATTTCGATGTTGCCATGTTATAGTGTAAGATAAGGTGTAGTATTGACTTTTCCTTCAGGCAATAACATTTCTGTTTAAAGTCCATGCATCATCAACAAATGATTATCCAGAAAAAGGTCTATCCATGGAGAGATAATGATAACAGAGTTACATTTTTATTACAAAAATAAACATGAATCAAGTAAATTTATGGATTTTCTTAAGAACATACAAAACATAATGTTCAAATTATAACGAACTGACAATTGTTTGAGTAAATAAATATATATTTGCTACATCTCAAACATAACATTAGTATACACAATTACTCAATACTTGGTCCATCCTCCATTGTTATTAATGACCTCTCGTAGTCTATTTGGAACAGATGTCACGTGACTGTAAATGACTTGTGGGATCGAGCTGAAAAGTTCCCTGTCTGCCATGGTGTGTTCCAGCAGGTGCCGAGATATCCGCTCCTGCCCACGCTCCGAAGCGTTAACCACATTTTCCAACACATTTTCAATGGGGTTTAAGTCACATCCCTTGGTGGGTCAGTTCAGCAGCTCAACATCTCGTTCTTCATGAAACCACTGTCTGATGATCATGGCAGTATCAACAGGGCAGTTATCCTGTAATATATGTATATGTTAACCCTCCGTCTATGGTCTTTGATGAGGGGGGGGGTCTGTTTGGTGGCAACAACGGATTTTCACACTCTGAGATAGCTGGTACCGTGTAGGGAATCGCAGTAGTTTTTTATACTATACTCCGATTTCTAATTGTAGTGGATCGGAGGGTTCTGTGAAAACTTACTAAATTATCTGACGGTTCTCCGATTCTTCTTGTAGAGTGTCGGGAAATTATTTATTGTACTTTAAAACTAAGTTCTCTGGAAAAAACAGGGCTCAAAGGAAAAGGCAAAGAGATCCTCTGACTGAATTTTACTGCTTCTAAAATATTACAGGCAATGCTTCAGTCTCTAGTTCAGGTCAGAGTCATCAGAATGATAATTTGAAAAATTATTGCCTTAAATTCGTTCAATTTATTTCTAATACTACGCGCGTTACAATAAGAGAGGTTTAAATTATTTTTTACCACGGATCGGCGTTTTAAACTATTTTTCACGTCTGGCCGGCGTTTCCCGGACCCACAACGTTTAACCCTTTGAGGACCAAGGGACATATTTGTCCCAAGGAAATAATAATATAAATTGTACAATGATGCAACGTTTCTACAAATACATCTACATGTTTATACAGGTATCGTTTAGTTGTCGGAAAATTAACCCAAAAATGGGTCATTTAAGTGACTTTGACTGGTGTCAAAGGGTTAAAGAGGGCTTCGACCTATACAGCTTTCGAACGTTCTCATCGATAACTTCATATCTTTCTTTTAAACAGTATATTGACAGATCTGATGTTATCATGATTTGCCGAGTTAACTAAAATTGGAAATTGAAATATGCATCTTATTATGGATTAAAATTAGACAATGTATATGAGCAAAAATTAAATGCTTAACATTTAAAATTAAATGTAATTTAGAGTTTGGCAAGTTATAACTTCATTTTTTACAACTAAGGGAGAATGTAGAAAAAAACGATATTGCAAAATTTTATCATGATTACATGATTAAGCTCAATCTAAAAAATGATTAGGTAATTTAAAAAAGAAATAATTCATCAATTACTTAGCAAAAATAAAAAAGAAAGAAAATTAAATTTTTTTCCAAACTGCATTTTATATACAGTTAGAGTGTCACGCGAGTTTGGACTTTATATGAAAAAATGAATGTTAGAATTATTAATTTTTACATATATATTAATATACTGTATATTATTTAATATATTTCGTCGTGGATTCAAATCACAGTTTAAAATTAAATGTAATCGTAATTAGCTGTATTCGTAATCTGACACGCCGAATTACATTGTCCTTCGGATTTTAAAATCATTCGTGATGCAATACTTTTTGTCATATCGTGATTCGATATTAACACTTACAAATAAGTGTTGTATTCCTCTACATTATGATGATTAATTTCAGCTATTGTGCGATTCCATGTAGACGGTTTGATCTCGTAATATCGTCGGGTACTTTTCTGTTATACTCCCGCAATTTCTTCTTTCCCAGTTAAGTCAACTGTACGCCCTTGACAATTGGTTAACGAAAATATCACGATTTAACCTAATCAAATGTCAAGGGCGTACAGTTGACCTAAACGGGAAAGAAGAAATTGCGGGGGTATAACGGAAAAGTACCTGTCGTCGTTTTTGGTGTAGCGAAAGGAGAAGGGGAGGATGAAGGGGGGGGGGGGGGGAGGACGAGATTTGAGGATAACGAGTGGGAGATGGGGAGAAGGAGAGGGAAGGAGTGAGGGTAGGGGAAAAAGAGGGACTGCGTTGTTCCACATCTCGGAGAGGGTGGGACGGAACTATTGCCGAGGACTGTACATGCAATTTGAACCATATTTGCTTGAACCTGTTTTATAATATTCGCATATGGCCCGTCGTTTAAATTCTCTAAGAGCTTTATGTGATTCGATTTACTACTTCTGTTCCGCCACCACTTCTTCCCAACTCAATGTCTTTTTTTTTTGTCTTGGGCGTGTATTTGGTATCTCTCTTTTGCAGGGGGTATTTCCTCATCTGAGGCTGCTTTCGCACCTCCATGTTCTGTGTTGTCCTTAATCTCGTTTTCGGTTGTGTCGGCGTTTTCTGTTGTTTCCTGTTTTTCTGTCGGTAAAACTGCTGCACTTGGTTCTTCTATTTCAACATTTTTTATTCCCATTTGTACCAATTTTCTATTGTTTTCCATGCACTTGACGCACAGGAAACCATAAAGGCCTATGATTTTGTTATTTATTCTATTTATCATTTTCCTGTCTTTTCTCTCTAAGTTCATGCATTCGTAGTGTTTAAAGGTATTGCACAGAATTTATTTTAAGGCTGTGGTCTGGTTTGCTTCATTTCTGCAATCGCAGAGCTGGTGCGCGGCGCATTCCATTAAACATAATCAAGCTCTATTCAGCTTTCTTAATTTACCACAATTTACACATCTGTAATAATATATATATGTATATACTATTACAATTTTTAAGAATTTGTCATAAGAAATTTACTACAAAAAGCTTAGCGAACTTTTCGGGAGCAAATAGGTTAAAATTAGTTAAATTCCCGACCTCGTGCAAGAACTAATTAATATATAGGTAGTCCGCACGGGTACCTACCTACAGTCGCTATCATCCACATCCTTCCAAAAGCGAGCTGACGTCACCAAAATCAGCTGTTCTCCAAGTGCTAAAATTTTTATAAAAAACAAGTCCAATTCAGAAGAAATATAACGCGCAGGAAGACTAAAAATTCCTCGATTGCTGATTGGTCCTTGTACCATGGCTTTTCCGCAATATATTGTAGGAGGTGCCAGGTTGACGAATCATTCTTTGCTCAGCAATGAATGAAGGTAGATGCTTTTTCATTTGGTTTTGCAAATTTAATTCTCATACTTATTTTTCCTATTCAAAACCATTTACTGGTCAATAATCATTGAGAACTACTATTTTCCAGAGTTTTGTAGTATTTCACACGTACAGTATAATTAATTAACGTAGCTTTGAAAAGAACCCTCAAAGTTACTTGCAGAAAGCTTTGTAGCCTATTTTTGGCAAAAGCTGATTCTCTGATCTGTGCTGTGGGCCTACAAAAATGCCTGCTTTGATTTTTATCTTCGCTGATTCTCGGGAACTTCTGTTTTAGATAGAAAAATCTAAGTCCGTCTTTATTCATGGCTTTTACAAAATTTCTTATCAAACCAAGTTTGATATGGAGAAGTGGTAAGAAAACTTTTGCTGGATCTACTAGGGATTGATGGGCAACATTTTTCTGTTCTGGAACCAAATTCTGTCGAAGTGGCCACTATTTCTGTGTATAATGACCCCTCAGTTCGGCTGTCCCACTCGCAGAGGAAACAAGAGAAATTTGTGTATCCTAACTGTAAGCCGAGGAGAAGTACAATCACGTTCAGATCACTACAGATATGCCAGGAGTGTTTATCATAGTCAATATTTTCAAAAGTAACTGCATATTGTCATATGATTCCTTCACATGAACTTTATGTGCAATCGGAACCGAAGGAGAGATTCGTTAGGATTGTGCTCTTGACTAAGTGTCTCCATGAGAGCGTTCTAGTGATGTAGCGGTTGTCATTTTTCATACCTCTGCGGTTGCGGTTGCGTTTGCAGAGCTTACAAATAGAGCTCCGCGCGGTTGCGGTTATGTATCGTATAACATCATAATCTTACCTAAGAATAAACAACACAATAAAATATCGCATTTCAGCCACATTTTTCACAGTCTACACTATAATGACTATAATCTAAACTGTAAAAAGTGTGTTTCCAGGATGCAGGACGGGGACCCAACGCGTTTTGCATCCCACCAACACTTTCCCCAACCGCCCATTCGAAAGTAGTGTATATTATTATATATATACACACTATATAATCCTTATATTTAAATTGAATTGCTGGGAGACTGTATTTCAAAAATAAATGTTTTTCAGCTTTGTCCCCCTTCAGCCTATTCCGTTTTTCATCATAGATGATCCCTGCTCCACTAAATAATTGTTCACTAGGAAAACTTGAGGGAGGACATCCAAGGTATGTCCGAGCCAGTTTGCTCAAATTTTTGTATTTCTTTTGATTTGACCGCCACCAATCCAAAGCATCATCTTCTTGTCCAATCCTTTTCTCTTTGTGATATTTCTCGATCATTTTTTGCGAGTCTCTGCTTGACTCAGATTCGGTCTCGCCATCACTACTGGAAGCCAATATAGCACTCATTGAGTCCATTATTGTTATTGATTTACTCGTAGAAGCTGATGCCAGGCCTAAATCATTCAGTGGTTTCTTTGCCGGTGGTTCACTGGATGTCTCCGAGTCCGATGATTTTTGAGTCTTGTCCATTTCATCACAAAGATATCATGATTTTTCCTGAACACCTTTTGTGACATGTGAAGCGGAAAAAAATTTTGCTTTGTACCTTGGATCGAAATAGGTAGCCAAAGAATACATGTCATTTGCTTCTAGGCCATCAAATCTCATTGCTAGCTCTGTGTGCATTATCTCCTTCATTGTTTTAATTCCACGATCAGCTTCAGAATCATCACTTCGAGGTTGCAGCACATTTTTCAAGGAAACGACGAGGGGAATAACCTCAGATATGGAAGAGGTGGAACTACTCAATCTTTTTGTGATATCATCGAATGGTTCCAGCACAGCCACACAGTTTGACAAGAGAGTGAAGTCGACGTTAGTGAGTTGTTGCATTTTGGATTTAGCAGCGCTATATAGACTCAGTGGTTCCTTCAACTTCAGTGTTCTCTGCATTATGTGATAAGTGCTGTTCCACCGTGTGGCGACATCATGAATGACTATAACTTCAGGTTGATCTAAGCGTTTCTGAATTTTTTTAACTCATCCTGCGCCATCATAGAATAGTTGAAATGAGTAGCGATGGATCGAAGTTTAGCTAACAAGTCACTGAGAGATTTTTGTGAGGATAATCCACTTTTGATTACAAGTTGCAGTTTATGAACAGTGCAATCGATATTATGGACTCCAATGAGAAACAAAGCTTTTATCATGTTTGCTTCTGAGTCGCGCATTACAGAATGGATGGATGACTCGGCAATATCCCACTTCTGAAGCACCTGCTCAAATTTTTCTGACAAGTATTCTCCAGTGTGGCGATCTTCAAGTGGCATTACGCTGAGCACCAAATTGGTTCTCTTGAAGTCTTGATTCACTGCATGGTATGTCAAAAAGAATAAAGACACTCCAGCAGACGTGTCTGACCATGTATCCTTTGTCAATGATACTTTCGAATTTTTTAGAGGCTCAAGAATTTTGAACACTTTCTTGGAAACAAAGTCATAGATATCGTTGCATACAAGATCAGTGTAGAACTGACGCTGTTTCACTTTATACTGTGTTGTTTCAGCCATGAGTCTCATGAAACCTAAGTCCTCAACGTGACTGAATAGTAAGTCATCCAGTACTATCATTTCTGCTATGCGATAGTTCAGTGACTTTGATTTGGAATGATTCGCATCCCAAATTTTTACTTTTTTGAAGCACCTTTCAATCGTCTGATTCTTTTTTTTCACTGTACACTTCATTTCCTGTAGGGGTATAAGAGACACTTTTGATTCTTTTTCTTCTTTGACTGTTCATTAGCTTTATTTTAACTAGATATCACTTCATTATATTCCTTCTCGTGCATTGAACGCAGATGGTTTTTATGTTAGTGGTACTCCTACCCTTTCGTGAATAGTTCTTATTACATATGACACACTTCCCTATATCGTTTGACACTCTCGAGAAGTACTTCCACACTGCACTATAGATCGCTCCATGATGGTTGCACCACAGTCTAACACTTTGCTAATCGGTTGAAGCACGTAATGTTACAAATGTAGCGACGGAGAGCTAACGCAACACAACCACCCTCACTCGTGTCTGAACAGATACTGAAGCTGGTGCTTTAGTTTAATTTGTAACTTGGTAGTGAAGGTTGCCTAATTTCTAATAAAAAAAAATGAGTGTTTTTTTATCTTTTTTTATCAACAGTAATTATACATCATCATTGCTTTATTAAATATAATTAAAATAATGCTTTTCTAGCCACCTGTGTCGATAGACATGTCGCAATTAGGGCGTAGCAAACTTTTACTTTTTTGCACCCTTGAGTGAGGCATGACAGGAACAGCATTTGGCGACGTTTATAGCATTTATAGCCATTACACTAGCATTTATAGCATATGGTTGCCCTCGTAAGAAGATATCCTGAAACACCTGCAAAAACCGGACTGATAAATGAGGTTGCGGTTGCGGTTGCGGAGCTGAGAATATGTGCGGTTGCGGACAACCACTACATCACTAGAGCGGTCACAACATTACAATACACTAAATCACTTTCCAGAAGAAAAACGATGTGAAGTGGGCCTGACGCTAACGAAATGATAATATTTTTAGTCTTTCGTCAGAGATTCCAACCTTTTAATCTAGAACCTCAGATCTCAGCCTAATTTTTAGATAGATTCAATTCTCTGACAAGATCATTTAATTCGGACTGAGAAATTAAATGAGGTTCATTCGATGAAGGTGGTTGAAATTGTGTATTCATGTCATCTTGTCTGTCCAAAGGTTCATTACGAGATTCATCATCAGTTGAAGTCCATATCTTTGGTGGTTTTGGTACTGGTAAATTGTAACAATGTGAAAGAGGTCGCATGGCTGACAGTAAATTAGGATATTGAATCGCATGTTTAGATTTTGAGGAATGTCCACTTATCTTCGTTGAAAGGAAATACGAGTAGCAATCAGTCGAGTGGTCTCTTTGTTCTCTCCATATCATTGGGACTGCAAACGGCAATGAAGAATAAGTATCTTTTAACCACCTTTTCAGAGATCTTGCACAAGAAACACAACATACTGTACATGAGGAAACTAGATTTTGTTTTGATCTCTGATACTTTGCAACTGATATACTGTAAAGTTCATACTCTTTCTTAATTAAAGGAGTGAAACCCTGCTTTTGAGGTTTTGTTGTACATTTACCACACACAAAACGGAAACTATCAGGGCTGTTTGCATACTTACGAGACATTCTCACTTTTATATCACAAAAACACTATTTTTTCACCAAACATATACAAAAACAAAATTATTAACTAAATGCACTCAATGAATCAACTGGTGGGGAGCATTGCACGAGACTGACTGTGAGATTAGCACGAATGCGCAATTCTAACACATGACAAACAAGAATGTGTATCTTAAATATAGTATACTTAATATACTTAAGTATACTTAAATAAATATGTGCATATTATAGATAAACACGTAAATATAACTAATAATATGCATAATATAAAGATTTTATACAAAATAAATGACTAACAATAAATGTTGTATTATGATGCAAACTGAGGAATGTTGTCTCGAGCAAAAAGGTTTTTAAATTGCAAATCCCTCAAAAACTGTGGATGATAGAAAAAATCTGTTTTCATTTACGTAATCAGGGTAAAAAATGAATATAAGAATCGCCCACATTTATCAAATGGAGAAAAACTTTGTTGAAAAGTATTATGTTTGCAATTTTATTAAAAATATCACACTATATTTTGAGAAAAAACATTAAAATTTATATATTGCCAGATGATTTTTTTTTGTTGAAAAGACACAAGTTAAAATTTGTAAAAATAATGCTTTTCAACTATGTATGCACATCTTGCCTTTGGCATCTAGCTTATCCCTTAATTTCCTTTCACCACGAACTCATTTTTCAGTTTCTCGAAACCATAATTGCGTGCGCTTTCCAAAGTTTACGAGAATATTTACTTCATTTATAAAGTTTGTGCCTTTTTTTTTTATCTGATAAAATATGATTTTAATAGTGATTTTGAAGAGCAGTTTCGTAAAAATTGAAGGAAAATTTATGTTTATTGTGCCATTCCATGATAGCAATACCCAAGAAATACAATTTTGAAAGGCATTTTCAGACTAACCGCAAAAGTTTTGAGACTGATTATACAGGGTCTGCCAAAAAAGAAAAGGAGCCTATACTATAAAATCTATAGTTCTAAAACAATTCTAATTTAACTTCAACACATTAGAATATGGTTAACTAGCATTCTTGGGCGCAAATTTGAAACCCATAGCTGTACTCATTTAAGAATACAATGAAAATAAACAACAGGTAATAAATTGTGTGTTGATATCAGGTTTGTCTGACTCGCATTCCAACGTTAATTTTGTCTTTTTTGTTTCAGATCCCAAAAATACCACTTTCACATGAAGAGAAGATAATTATAAATCACTATAGGCTTTAAAAGGGATATGGAAGAAAGAAATTGTTTGCAGAATTTCCAGATAAAGAATGGACAGCTGGTAGACTGGCTACATCACTGGAAAAAGTGATAATACTGGCAGAGTTGAAAAAACACCAGGTAGTGAGCGCCCCAAAAGTGCAAGAACATAAGAGAACATTGAAGGATTTTTTTTCGAGAATACTCACTCAAGAAGATGCACCAGGTACCCATGAGACACCTGCACAGATTTTAAAGCGACAGGAATATCAGAATCTAGTGTAAGACGTATAGTTAAAAGGGATCTTCGATTTCGGCCTTTACACGTATCCATGGACTACTGATGTAGAAAAGCGAATAATACGGGCGAACAAACTGCTGAGACCCGTGACAGTTGCAAAATCAGTAGGACATCCTCCACAGATGAAAGAATTTTCACTGTAAATCCACCAAGAAACTCCTCAAACAACTGAGTGTACTCAAATGTTCAATTGAAGAACCAAATTACGGATAAAAAATACTCAAGAAGAAGCAGAAGTGTGCAAAGTACTGAAATTTGTTACTTATGTTAAAGTACAAGCAATTTGACAAAAATTTACTTTAGTTGAAGTACAAATACAATTCATGACTTGGATTTAAGTAAGAGTAAACAAGTACCATGTTTAAAGTATACTTAAGAATAAAAGTAAAAGTACTAGCATCTCAAACATAACATTGATAATTATCATTACTTTGTAACAACGAATAGTTATATATTAATTATATTCATTAGGGAATGAAATAAATAAATACACATATGGCCAATAAACTTTATTACGAGCAGAACTTCTTATTTAGCTTCAGCAATAATTGGTTCTCAAAGGCGCACAATTGACTGCGTTAAATTCCCGCACTGTCTGCCTCCTGAGATTGATAGATTTAATCATGGAAATTTCCCAAACGTTTGGGAAAAGTACTTTGTATTTTATACATGTAGATATCGGTAAAAATTTACTTTGGTTAAAGTACAATATTTTCTCTTAAAATGTACTTCAGTTAGAGTAAAAGTATTTTAAAATAATTGTGCTTTCTACAAAGTGGATCCTGAAAAATGTTACTCGAGTACAGTTACTTCACAGCTGCACACCTCTGAAAGTCAGTTTCCAAAAAGCATTATGGTATCTGTCGATGTGGGAAAGACATCTATTCATTTCGTAGAACTGGGTGTTAAAGTAAGTGGAGACTACTATTGGAATACTCTTTTAGAGAGTATGAGTTCTGAAACGAAAGAACTTGCTGATGGAGGTCATTTTATCATCCAACAAGATGGAGGAAGGACTCATGCCGCAAAAGAAAATATTGCTTATTTAACCAAACACGTTCCAGGATTTCTTCAACCGGATTTTTGGCCTCCCATCAGCTCTGACCTAAATTCAATTGATTATGGCAGCTGCGAGAATCTTTCAGAAAACTGCACAGTGAACAAATCAGAGATTAGAAATGTGCTGATAAGGAAATGGGGTGAAATACCCAAAGACCAGGTGAATCATGCCGAGACGGATCTCGACCAAGACTTAAAAAAGTAGCAGAGATTGAAGGAAAGCATACTGAACAATTTTTTAGTTGATTCATATATGAGTTTGATGATAACATTGTGTCAGTTTGTAATTGAAATAAAAAATTTATGTTAACCGAATTTATTACCAGTTGTTTATTTTCATGGTATTATTAAATGAGTACAACTATGGGTTTCGAATTTGCGTCCAAGAATGCTACTTAACTATATTTTAATGTGTTGAAGTTAAATTAGAATCGTTTTACAACTATAGATTTTATAGCATAGGGGCCGTTCAAAAATTACGTAACGCTATTTTTGCTAAAACTTAACACCCCAGATCACCCAGGAACGTTCTGTAACGCTAGACCAGACACCCCGTATAAAGATGTTATGTACCACTTCTCCTACCCCACACCCAACACGTTACGGAACGTTACAGGGAGGGTGGGGGTGTTAGGTTTTAGTAATAATAGCGTTACGTAATTTTTGAACGGTGCCATATAGTATAGGACAGTGGTTCCCAATTTTTTTGAGTCATTACCCCATTCTCACATGGATACTTTCATAATGACCCCACCCTACCTGTACTCCACGTAAAGCCAGTCCCAGTGTTGCCATGTCGTTTATTTATGTACTTTCTGTACTTTAGAAGTAAAGGGTGTTCCAGAAGTCATCACCCCATCTGAAGTACTGTAGTTTTAACCTTAATTTAATTATTTTCTTGAATTTTTTTCCAGATTGAAGACGATCAACCCCAATAATTTGAAGATGGAACACTACACACCACAACATAATTCTAACATAATTCTAAATAAAATAAATTATTTCCACTTTCTACAGTACTTGTTTTTTATTGGTTCAAAAATTATAAGCAAAATAAATGGGGTGATGACTTTTGGAACACCCTGTACTTGCAGGGTACCAAATTACCCCAAATTACCCCAATGGAAAGCCAAATTACCCCAATGGGGTAATTTACCCATAGTTTGGGAAACGCTGGTATAGGGTTTCCTTTTCTATTAGCAGATCCTGTATATCCGACCACATCTGGTACTAGGATGGCAGAAAGTTGAGTAACTTGAAATCTAACCTAAACACTTCAACAGTGTGTATCCACGAAACATTCCACAAAGTAAAAAAAATGCTACGATTACATCATTCAAAGTTGTCTATGTGATTGCTAAGAGAAAAAAGGTACTTAAAGATAGATAACTAGTGAAGTACATAATGTTGTCTGCTGCAGAATCGCTTTTTGTAGGTTTTAATAATTAATAATCACAAATCATTTCGTCCATAAAACATTTACAATTTTCTGATAGCAGCGTAGCAAGGAGAATAGAGGGTATTTCACAGAACGTTCAAGTTCAATTAATGAATGACTTGCAAGAATGTGAATACTATTCCATACAACTAAATGAATCAATTGACGTAACTGGTACAACCCAACTACTTATAGTAGTAAAGGCAATTCCACAAAAGAAGAGTTATTAAAAATAATTCCAGTGAAAGGCAAAACAAGAGAAGAAGAAGCTATTTACAGAGGGTTTAAAAATTATGCTTCAGGAATCATCTGTCCGCAAAAATTTGTGTCTATTACTACTGATGGGAAACCTGCAATGATAGGCTGCAATTGTGGTTCTATAGGACTCTGCACAAAAGATAATTCCTTTCCTGCATTTATTAATTAACACTTCATTATACATCAGAAAACTCTGTTTTAAAGTGATTGATTTTCAATATGTTATGAGTTTAGTAACTAAGGGGGCGTCCATAAATAATGTCCCGCTTTTAGGAGAGGGTTGGGGGTCTGTAATTTTATGACATTTTATGACATCACAAAAAGTTTTGCGTTATGTTGACATTTTGAAAAGTTTAATGTAAAAACTAAAATATTGATAGGATTCTTTATGTCGACAAGTGTAACATTATGTAGCTGAAAAACGTAAATTCTCATACATTTGGCTGCTTGCATCGCTGTACAGTATATTAAAAAACCTACTATTTGAATTAATTTTTAAATAAATATATATTATTTCAATGTACTTTTTTCGCAATTTTATATATATTGTAGTTTGTGACCGTGACATGGTGGAGTGGGGTGGGGGTTCAAAATTTTATGACCTTTGTGACAAAGTGGGGTGGGTCTAAAAATTTGAAATTTTGCCTGACATCATTTCTGGGCGATCCCTAAGACAATGGACTCTATTCGTGCATCAGCACTACAATACTAACTATTTAAAGCTCTCTTAGAAGAAGTTGATGCTGACTTTGAAGAACTTATACTAAACGCAGAAGTAAGATGGTTGAAAAAAAAATTTCCTTGCGCAGTTTTCGAATCTATTGAAAAATATTAAAAACATTGATGAAAATATTTTTGAATTTGATCTACAACCTTTCATGTGCCACTTTGAAAAGTTTGCACAAGAAATTACAATGAAATTTCAAGAGTTTAACTTAATTATTTCAGTTGTGGAGTTCATGATAAATCCATAAAAAACAGTCGACGCCTCTGAAATGGCGCATCCTTAGCAAAAGTTTTCCAAGCTAAAACAGAACTTGAGCTTGAAATTGTGAATATTCAAAATGGTATTCGTATTGTAATGAAAAGCTATAGAAAAGATAAAAACTTCTGGAATTTTGTTGACAAGGAGAAATATCTTCTAAGAAATGCTGCCTTCTGGTTGAATTCTTGTTTTACATCAATCTACCTTTGGGAATCTTTGTTTTCCAGTATGAAATATATAAAATAAAAACAAAGATCCAGATTAACGAGTGACCACCTTGATAATTGTATGCGACAAGACCAATAAAACATCATGAAATAATACTTCAGGAATTTTTTTATTACAGAAGCCATAAAAGCTTTTTTAACTTACTGTTTATTGACTGCCTTTCTTTCTAATAAATTAAGTTTATTAAAAGGAAATATAACAAATGTGTCCGATGGTTTTTCATTATGTTCCTAAGTTGCCCTTCAATGCCGAAAGGTTGAGGACCCCTGAGTGTAGGTGCTCGAGGTTTTGCTGCCCTCTTTTCAAATGCGTTTTATTCGCAGTTCTTTTGCACAAACTTCTGTTTCTTTCCGACTTATTCTTCCTGACGTTATTTTCTTCTTCCTCAATAACTTTCATTACCCTCTCTTTATAATTTTCAATATAAAATCGAGCTTGGAATCTGGTGTCAATTTACGTAGGCATCAAACATTTGATGTGCTACCACAAAATGTTGTTGCTTCTTCAAATGGATTTAACAGCTTGCAAAGATGCATTAAAACTTTTTTCTTTTGACGTAATAGCCAGAAAAGGATTATTTAGCTTCACGGATGCTATTTCAAGCTGTTCTGCTTGTTCGGTAATCTATTTAAGCGCCGGCTTCAGTAATCTGCTTAAGCATCGGCAAAGAGGGATTCCATCTTGTCTTGCAGTCTCTAGATATCTTGGAAGGATTAATTTCGCAGTCCTTTTCAGTTTTATATACAGTGTGATTACAAAAGAAGTATACAATTTAGAAAATTTATTGTGATGAAACTATTTCTGATACAATAATAATAATAATAATAATAATGTCAATGGAAACAGTAACTCGTAAAGTTTTTTTTAGTTTATAGATGTTCAATATGATTTCCGTGGGTAACCATTGCAATGTCCAAACGATATTCAAACGCTTCCGACACTTTCCGTAAAATATCTCGGTCAATGGATGCTATGACTTGACGAATCCGGTTTTTTCCGGTTGTTTTTTCCGGGTTACCCACAGAAATCATATTGAACATCTATAAACTAAAAACAAAATTTGCTAGTTACTGTTTCCATTCACAGTATTATTATTTTTGTATTAGAAATAGTTTCGTCACAATAAATTTTTGAAATTGCGTACTTCTTTCATAATTACCCTGCATATTGGCGTATTTATTCCAAGAACTAGGCGACTTTTTAAAAAATGTTGCTATACTTCGAACCCTTTCAGCTAATCTTGCAATATTTTCATTTATTTTATCACCTTTAAAAAAAAAAAAAAAACTGGGTCCAGGCATAAATTAACTGCTTGAGGCAGTCATGCCATTCCTTTCACTGACAATAATTAAGATGGTTTTGCTACATTACCGCACTATATATCTTTTACAGCACAAACTTTGTCGGGATAATTCATAACATTTAAACATTTTCTGACAGAATTTGAAATGCTTTGGCGAGTATGTGCCTCGTTGCAGGTCATGCATGCAATACAGCATAAGTTAAGTTTCTAAGAGTTGTCAATGAAATGTGCTGTAATTGCAAGAAAGTGATATTTATTTTTAGTGCAAGTTCATAAATCAAACGTTATGACATATTCAGTAGAACCTGTAGTCATAGCACTGGATATTTCTTTTAAGTCACCTTCAGCTTCATATAGTCATACATTTCATATAGTCATACATTTCCCCGAATGTTGTAAGTTACTCAATCGTTCCGTTCATTGGTGAGTGGCTGCAGCAAATTGGGAAGATGGATGATCAGGAACGCACTTGGACAGTGTTTTTCCAAATCGAACTGGATTGCCACCTAAACTAAGTTCTCAAACAATTTAGCTCAGATGGTGGCGCAAACAATTATAACTTATGTTTTTCTTCGTATTATATTTTACTCAAATCTCAACTAAGTAGGCTTATATTGTTTACCGTTATGTTTTTTCTAATATAACTTTAACTGTTTTTATGAAACACAAAAATGTTTTAATATGTAATCTTAAGTTAAATTACAGGTTAAATTCAATTTACGTTATACGGTTATAATTAATAAAGGGGAATAGGCCTTGATTGAGAATAGGGTAGGCCAAAGAAAAATGGAATTCCAGAACGGGTCAATGCAAACAGGCCTAGGGTTGAAAAGGAAATCCTCTTTCGCGTTCCCCAATGAGGGGGAGGTGAATGAAATTGAATTTACTGGCTGAAGTTTATATTGAAAGTAGGCCCTATTTATCCACGGTCTGGGTCGCGATATTAAAATCAAAATGACAGAGGAGCGCAAATAAATCTGCTGGTCTGACTCGTTGTAACAAGCTGTCACCCTGGCAGACTGTTCTCGACTCTCTACACGCTTATTTCTCACTGCTCGACTGCTTCGAATCTACTCCATTCTTCTTTCACGCTCTTTTTTTTTCGTCTCGATCGTGGTTCCATTTGTGATTGCGCCTCCAGCCACAATATTTTCGGGTTTTCTTTCTTCCCATCCTGGGACTTACAAACAACTTTTGGTACGTTATTTTTAGAGTTTTACAAACTCCTAAGTGTTTTATATTATTTAACTAACCTATTTGACTTATGTGACAATATTAAATTATTTTTGTTTATTTCAGGGTCTATTTGAACATTAGACTCAGTGTATTTTAATGTATTTTTAGGACACTCTTGAGAACAGATAGCGACACCTGGCATATATTTGTTGTGTGCACTACAAACGGTTGTAACATTTTATGAATGAATCTGGGAGTGAGTGAGCGCTGATTAGTTGGTTGAATTATTACCAAATGTCTTCGGAACATAATTATTTCCATTCATCACTCTGGTTTACATACTGTATTACTAAAGAAACATAAATGAATAATTAAATATGGATTCAAGAAGGGGATATATATTAACAAGAGGGATGTCAATGAAGTGAATAAAAAATGGTCTTATGAAAACTTAAAAAAACCTTCAGATGTAATGACAGTGTTCATGGTATTGACAAGCCTGAACGAACTGAAGTTTCAATGTATAAAAACAGAGCCATTGGTAGTCATTATTGCGCCCTCAGCAAATTCCAAATTGATTTATTTATTTATTTATTTATTTATATTTAATATTGAACATACTTAGATTTAGATATTATTTTGTGTTATAACAAAGTCAGAGCAAAACCTGATATATATAAATACATATATAGGCGGTTTATGAATGAAAAACCAATGTTTTGATCCATATTTGCTCGGAATTTTGAGTACAAATCGCGCGATATTATAGTTCCACTTTATAAATCATTAGTTTGACCCCGTTTGGAGTACTCGATTCAATTTTGGAATCCGCATATGCACAAAGATATAGACAAAATCGAAAGAGTTCAAAGACGAGCAACTAAGATGATTCCGTCGCTTAGGTCAAAGTCGCACGAGGATAGGCTTAAGGAGTTAAAATTGACTACACTCGAGACTCGGAGGCTAAGGGGTGATCTAATCCAGGTGTTCAAAATTATGAATGGGTTCGATAACGTAGATAGAGATAGCTTTTTCAAAATATCTCAATATAATAGGACTAGAAATAACGGGTGTAAGTTGAAAGTAGAAGGTTCGAGACAACAGTTGGCAAAAACTTTTTTACGCACAGAATAGTAAATAGCTGGAATAGTTTGCCGGTAGAAGTAATTAGTAGCACGTCTATAAACATGTTTAAAAATCGATTAGACGCATATGTTGATAGATTGGGTATAGTTTAAGGTAGTAAAATTAAGGCTTTGTGGGGATAGATCCCACAGCTCAACATAAGTGTTGTGGGATATAGGGAGGCAGCATCTTGGGTTAGGGGATACTCTCTGTCCTTACACACCCCATTTAAAGAGATTCCTCTGCCGAGCGGTGCCCCCCATAGTACTGTGAGGTATTGAAAAACTCATGATCTTCACTTGCCCCACAAACACCTTTAAATGGGAGACCCAAAATGGGTGCACACACATTTCTACATTACTGTACAGTCTTTACAGCCACACCTACACTTTTCCTCCTAAGTATATATATTGTAATGTATATGGTGGTAAATTTTTATTTGGTCCGCAATCGATATGGATCGTGACTTATTTTTGGTTGGATGGATATCGTAATGAAATTGACTGGATCCTTTGGATCTGATATATTTGCATGTCGGTTATAAATAGATATAGAGTGTAACATATTTGTGGATAGTAGTCTATTATGACTTGATCCTCTGGATCCAGAGATTCTATCTTTAGTTTTAAGTCGATAATTAATTAGTTTTGAATTGATAATTATTTGGTTTCATCAAAATTAGTCGTTGCCAATGTACAGGCAGTTTTTACATAAATTTCTTATGTTCTTGTGGTTCGGAACCCACGTAAAATTGTAGGTCCCCTCCGCCACCACGGAGGACATGCACAATGCACAATTACGAACACAGGTAGACCAGCCATGAGTGGATCCTAGGGTCTTTGTTGGTCTGAAACATTATAACATTAAATTTTAATAACATTGTAACATTACCAGATTGATGGGTATCTGTAGGTTTCATACGTCACTGCTGAGAATATCTTCCAATTGGCAAATGGACGACAGCTGAATGGATACTACTGGTATAGCATTGTTATATCCGGAGGAAATGCTGTTTCTAGATCAGCAACACTGATATAGTAATAAAGTGTCACTGATAGAAATATTATTAAGAAACGAAAAATGTTTTGTATTGAAGCAGCATCATAAATGCATATAATTGTTTTGTATTAATAAGTTCCATGTTACAACTTCAGTGTTGATCCACTGCAGCTGTAACTCTTGGTGGTCTCTCACTTCAAAGGAGAGAATTACAGAAAATAAAACTATTACATGATTCATATCAATAAACATAGAGTAATTTAAACGATGATATTTGACATTTTGGAAAAGTGTTACACATTCATAATTACCATTGTATTTGAGAGATATTTTATACATGAACATAACAAATTTAATATCTTGTCCAGCCACCGTTGTTGTCTTTGACTTCCTGCAGTCGATGTGATACAGAAGCATATTTAATACGCAGCCATGCTATCAAAAAAAGAGGCCATTCACTTATTACGCCCTGAAAAGCAGTGACTCACCTGACTTGAAAACAGAATTCCTGAAAATGCGGCAAGATCGTATTCTGAAGTTTGAGTTTGCAGAGAAAAAATCGAGACATTTTGAGCAAAGGTGGATGCGGAGTATCCTTTGCTTGCTGAAGAGGCAAAGAAAGGGCTGGTGCCTCTTGCGACAAGTTATCGTCGTGAGGTAGGCTTTTGAGCAATGATGGTCATGAAGAAGAAACTGCGAAATCGGCTGCACATTGAAGGCGATTTATATTGCGCCTTGAGCGAAACTGAATCCAGAATTCAGTGACGCGTTTTACTTGCTTCCTACTTAATGTTTCAGCCATTCTTTGACCAATATCATATGTATTTAATTTATACATAAGGCACTCCATATATAGAAATATACGAGTATTATGTTTATAAAATTTGAATAATTATTCTCATGCTCAGTAAAGTAAAGTTTTCTGTACTTTTTTGCAAGGGAGGTAGTTTCTATTTGGTGATTAACCAAAATGGATAATCACAAAAAAAGTTTGGCAAACGCTAATGTAGCAGCTTAATGGCCATTTTTTCAAATTGTTTTCGCATTCCAACAATTGCACTTGACTTTTAACATATCACGTGACACCACATGACGTCATGACAGAGGTGCAACTACTCTGCAGAATGGATTATCATCACCATAAAATTGATGAAAGGGGAAGAATCATCGGTATGAAGGAGAGCGGGCTGTTTCCAACTCAAATTGCAAGAGAACTTGGAATTTCTCGGAACACTGTTTATGTATGGTTGAAGAGGTTGCAAAAGGGAGGGAATCTACGAGATCACCGCAAGACGGGGAAACCTCGACTGACACCTGCTGCTGATGATCAGAGGATCTGCGATGTAGCCGAAGCCAATTCCTTTACCAATGCTGTTGCCATAAGGGAACAATTGCAGCTTGATGTTTTGGCAGTGACAGTAAGACGGCGGCTACATGAAGCTGAGCTACACCATCGGACCCCGGCTATGAAGGAGAATTTAAATGAGCAACATCGAGAAAATAGACTTCGATTTGCTCAGCAACATGTTAACAGAGGATTTGATTTTTGGAGTCGAGTGATATTTACCAACGAAAAGACCTTTTTCGCCACATGGCCGTCCTCATTGTTGGAGGAGGAATAATACTCAATATACTCAAGAGCAGATCTATGAGAAAGCACGTAGCGGTCATGTCACCTGTAACATGTGGGGATGGATTCACCTGTATGGTGTAGTTGAGCTCACCAAAATATAAGGGAGTTTGACTGCAGACCAGTATATAGAAATTTTTGAAGAGGTTATGCTTCCTTGTGTGCGTGCATATGCTCTGCCATTTCCTGAACGAATCATTGTTATGCAAGACAGGTCCCCAATTCACACAGCACGAGTAGTATGGCCGCTAAATGTTCGAGTGCGCATGCAATTGCAATGTAGATCAATGTTGCAAAGGTGATGAGGAAATGTTGCAAAGGGGTGAGGGGTAATGGGTGAAGAGGTGGGGGTAATGGGGGAGGGGTTATGCAACAAGAGGGTGGGGGTAACCCCTAAGTTGCATGAAGGGGAGCTTTGGGGAGAGAGAGAGGATGACCTTCCCCGAAAGAGGATGACCCTAATCTAAGAAGGTAAACCATAACTTTGGGGCAGAAGGATATTCGTAACCTAAGAAGGTAAACCTTAATCTAAGAGAGGAGAGAGAGGGAGAGCATCCTTTCGCCAGGACTGCCAGATGCATAATAAAGGTCTTGGTCTTTGTACTTGGCTTAGAAAGTTTTAATCAGCCAGTTGGCTTAATCAGACTGTTGGCTTAGAAGGCTTAATCTGGCTTAGAAGGCGTAAACGGATTGTTTAGATATATATATATATATATATATATATATATATATATATATATATATATATTTCACGTGTTTTATTGTGAAATTCATCCCATATATATATATATATATATATATATATATATATATATATATTATTAACTTTTGAGTTGCCAGATTGCGCTATTTATTCAATTAAAGGAGATGTTCTTGACAGTTGGCTTAGAAGTCTTAAGCAGCCATTTGGCTTAGTGTATACATATACAGTATATATTTAATGAAGGTGCACTGTTTATATATATTCCCATCACCCCAGTTACTCCTTAATATCGTTTATATATATATTTATTTATATATATATATATATTATATATATATAATATATATATATATATATATATATATATATATATACACCCAGGAAAGCATTTAATGGATAATAAAACACAAGTACATCATTCTGTTTATTTAGACGAATTATTGGAAATAATTTCATGAAATTTATGGAAAATAAATATACATTCAAAATAATTCAGAAGAATTCTATACACACTTTAAACGATATACACACATACATATATATATATGTATATATATTGGAAAATAATATATATAAAATGTATATAATATATATATATATATATATATAATAGTACAGGAGAAATTTATATACACTGAGTTCCAAATTATTAAGCAAATTACATTTTCTCCAATGTTTGCAAAAGTTTTTACCCGATTTCAATGAAATTTGTAGCAAATAATGACTATATATAGCAGCATTGATGGTATTCATTTCGATAAAACATTTTGATAATTAAAATAATTATCTCATTTTACTAAAACATATGTAAAATATTATGTTCCGAATTATTAAGCAAGTATTCTATTTACGGATCTAAATGGTGAAAATGGGTAAGAAGAAGGATTTAACACTAACTGAGAAAAGAAAAATAGTCAGGTTACTCGCTGAAAATATAAAATCTATTGAAATTGCGAGGCAGTTTGGCAGAGCGTATCGAACTGTAAACGAGAAAATGAAACTCTAATTGAAACATGATTTATTTAATAAACATATCGAATTATTCAAGGTGTATATATATGTGTATACAAATATCTGTAGTAAATAAAATAAACATATCGTTAACAAGTAAACACACACACACACACACACACACACACACACCACATATATATATATATACATATATATATATATTTATATATATATATATATATATATAACAATCAAGGGTTTTGGTAGCCAAAGGGTACGGTGTCATAGGTATAAGGCACCTGATAACGTTCCTTATAAGTGTTACGACACACTTTCGTACCCCTTAGTTCCATCACACATCCCAGCTTCTACGCCCGAAAATTGTGGGTCTCTAATGTCAGTTGGGGCGGTTGGTCGCCCTCATCTTCCAAGCACACTAGCTCCTTCAACGAATCAAAGTTAACCATCCGTCGGGGTCCTGATTAAGCGTGATGCCCTTAGCCTTCACAATATATTTCAGCATCTCCTCCACCCTCACCCGTACCCCTTAAATTTTTGGACCTATTGAGAAAAAAGAGTCGGTGTATGCGATATCTCCATACTCATCCTTGATCTCATCAGTCAACTCTCCGAAGAATTCCCCAATAGGCGGCATGTGTTCACCCTCCCTCGCTGTGAATATCGCACTATCTGTGTCGGCGTACAGAATACTCCGCTCAAGAGAATGCAATAGTCCCCAAAGTTTGATGCAAGCGTATGCGGTTGTGAAGCTGGCTACAGGTAACACGTGAGGTATCTGTGACCAGTTCGGTAATATTGTACTTTATTATGTACGTGTTACCCACATTCACGATATCAATAACCTCTTTATCGGGGCATTGGTATAATCCCACACATCTTTATAACTTTCGGCTAGATAAACGTTCCTCTTGCCCGAGTTCTGTGCAAATTTTCCCCAAAGACTATTTAGATACAACTTTGTACTAAAGCGCTTGCCCGGGTTCTTAGCAATTTGGGCCCGTTCAAGTTGTATCCCTTCACGTTCGCGGAAGCGCTGAATGTACGCCGATTTTTCATCTTCGGTATCAACGCCTCCCGGATACCATGATGCTTCTACCTTATCCTTCAAAAAAGTGTTTATATATGGTGTGAAAAGGTTGGGTAGCTTCTGGAACCTCCACACCTCATATCTAGGCTGACCATATTTCCTTGAGACAAAAACGGGACATTGGGATGGCAAAAAAGGGACGGGGGTTATGTAATATTCTGTATTCATGAAAAAGTAAGTACATAAACATATTGAGCTTACAATTATTCTTCAGTGACAGAACCCGTACAAAAACCCATACAAAACGGTACTGTCCCATTCAAAACGGTACGTATGGTCAGCCTACTCATATATCTTCAATATTCTGCAGCGATGGCTAACGGCTAGAGACAGCTCAGGGCTTGTATATACAACTCTGCTCTTCCGCTGGTTAGTTGTGTGATTACAGGGCCCATTGATCTCCTCTGCACAGGGTAAACATGAGCTTCTGGTCTATAACGATGCGTAAGATCGGCATCCATAAGCCGCGAGGGGGGAGCACATCGGCGAAAGAAAGACCGAAGTAGTTCTTGTTCAAATTTGTTGATAACCCGTCGATGGTGGGCATGGATGGTCCCACCAGCTTATTTCTTCACGGTACTCTCTCTCTGTCTCCAGTAAATAGCCTTGTGCCCATAACTGCGAGGGTTGTTTCTGTGAATGAGGGCTAAGGTGTCTTTAGGCATGAATTTGTTCTTGAACACCGTAAAGCACAATGAAGCGATCGTGGCGGCGACTTGCAACGGATCGCAGTTGAAACGGTCTATGTACATCCTTCTAAATGCCTGGAAACATACTCTAAGCACGCGCACATCATTCACGCAATAACGCTCACATTCATCTGCTCTACTGTATGGCTTCTCTTCATTAAAACTGTTATAGTCGCGGTCAAAATCTTCACGCTCACTATCACTCATGTTGGTATAGTTAAAGTAATGTTTGGGGGAGGTTTTCCTACGTAATTTAAAGTATCGCTAGTGAGGAAAGTGTAAGGAAAATACCTTTTGAAACTTCGGTAGCTACGCCCATCACTTTGGGTAGCTTGGATAGTTTGCAAGGTGTGAATAATAGTGTCTTTAAACTGTACATTACCTCTTATTTCCATCTGTATAAGTTTGTTTCCTCTTTTCAAGGGATTGCCTGTAAATATCTCTGATGATTCGTGCTCAAGCAGTTCCTTATAAAAGATGTGTGTCAAATTTTGCACCGTTATGGGCAAGAATATACAGTCATTTTTTTTAACTTGTCCGCTAACTTGACAATATAGAACACAGAGTTTCACAGGGCTGTCGTGTGCGATCGTTTTAAAAACTTTTGTTCGTTTACCATATTTGTGACACTCATCACACTTGAATTCCATGCACTCATCGCAGATAGTCTGAATTACAAGTAGATGTGGGATAACCTCTTTGGTTTCAGCAGCCGTATATCTTTCTATATTGTAGCATACAGTTATACAAGGTCTATTTTTAAACTTAGCGCTTTCATATAACATACATGCTTTATTCCATCTGCCTTATATTTCTCGTGGCATATAGAACAGTGAATTTCATCACATTTATGCTTGAATTTCCCGCAATTATCCATCATATGAACTATACAACATCCACAGATTCTCATTTTCCTGCACGTACTAATTGACTTATGGAGCTCAAAACAGTTATTATTGAAAAATGTGCGTCTACACACATTACAATCCCTCTTCTCAGCTTCAACTACACTACTTTCACATTTGGAGCCTTTACATTCTTCATATACATTGTGGCAATCCTTACAATGTTTCGCTATATCATCAGCAAACCCGAGATATCTTTTACACAAATCATGATGCCTTCCATATTTTCAGCCTTTATCATAACCCGCGTAAAGGTCCCTTATATTACGGATGGGGAGATACGTTCACCCTGACAACTCTAAAATAAGTAGGAGTCTTGTACGATCTCTCACACAGCTTTTAAAAACACAGACAGTCCTACGACACAGTCATCCATTCCAAATACAACTATATGAGCATTCATTTCCTGCTATACCCTTCTCAACTCTTCACGACCCATATTACAGTCAAACTCAAGTTTGCAATCTGAAGTCAGTTTACGAGCACGCTGCACAACCGGAGGCAACCAAATTTTTCTGGCCCTCGTATTTTGTACAGTAAATATACAGGTTAAAACTTAAAACTAATGTTATAAAGCCGCAACCACGATCGGTGTTTATACGCCGTCTGTAAATAGCCTGAGAATTGTAGTTAAGAGTGTAAGGTGTGGCACTGTGACCCGGAACACGGAATACACAGTCAATATCTACCGTGAAGTTGTCCATATTGAAGGCTGTACTACTTTGAAAGGCCTGCTTTATACGGCCCAATATATGTTCTATGTCTACAGAAGCAAAGAGTCTGAATGGTATTACTACCCAAAAATCATCTACATCCCCGTCATCTGAACCGAATCCGAAGGACAGCATCGTCCTGACTTCATTTTCTTCGCGGTTCTGAAGGGCAAACTCCACAATACGTTCAACTACGCTCCGTAGTGCGTGTTCAACACCATTGCTATACAGGGATCCAGGGTCAACCCTGACTATGTGCCGATTTCTAGTCAGGGCCGGGGTCGGGGTATCGGTGCGCACAAGTTCGAATGTCATACCATTCTCTATAGCACGAGAAGCTGCTGCTGTTGTGGAGGATGCGACTGGAATTGAATAGAAATAAGGGGGTACATCTTTATTTGAGGAAGAAACTACGGTGGGGTTGTTTCGTAAGACGTAGAGGGTTGGGGTTCTATTACTGGGGGGTCTAACAACCGGTGTACTCCTGGCAGTGGAAAGCTCTTCATCATGCCTCCGCTTTGAATTGTCGGGTAGGGGCGTTACAGGTGTCGCTAGTGTGTGTTCGCCAGCGGGGTTGGAGTCTGTAACCACATCTACACTGTCATTGGGATCGTATGTAATATCGATGATGGGGACATGATGCTCTACCTCGTCGTCATTCACGGTTTTGTGGAAGAAGAGGAAAAACAAGACTGTAGAATACAGTATAATGAACACCACCTAAATTTTTATTATATTTTGTAAAGGATCCAATTAGGAGTGTGACGTGTTAGAGATGGATTCTGTAGAAAAATTCAGGATCACGTCCACGTGTATTATATCTGCCCCTACAGGATGTGGTAAAACTGTGTTTATGCTTAAAATCATTAAAGATAAGGGAAAGATGTTCTCAAAATTTGTACATAAAGTTATATGGTACTATTCGACGTACCAGTCACTATCCAACTAGTACCAAGGTCATATTTTGTTTCGTAAATGAGTATATGACGTTAATTCGTTAAAGGGAATTAACATACAGTCATCGTAACTGAAGATCACATGTTGGAAACGGATAAAACGTTTGCCGAGACATTTACAGTGTTCTCCCACTATCTTAACATAAGCTTGTCCTTCATGAATCAGAATCTATTTTTCAAAAATAGATACATGCGAGATGCGTTGTTAAATACACAATATCTTTTCTTATTCGAACAACGTAGAGGTGTGTCAAAAATTGGGGTATTAGCCAGTCAAATGTTCCCGAATCAGCGAGAAGTTTTTGGAAGTTTATAAAAAAGCTGCAAATCAACGTTATGGATATTTGCTTTGTGACCTTCACCCGCGAAACACGTTTAGAGTGCTTCTAAGAACGAATATATTCCCAAACGATCCTGAAACGGTGTATATACCAGAATGACAAAGAGGCTAAAGAAATACCATGAATTAATAAAAATCTACCATCGATTGCCCCGAGCATTCCATCCGATGTTTTTTAAAAATATTGACTTGGACTTTTTAAAATGCATATGTGAAATCTCTCTTAACGTTCTAAAATGTAATGTACCAATGAAACCCCCTCAGAAGGCTCGCCTACGTCGTTAAAAGAACATAATACGTACACTCGCTCTTTAAAGTCAAACTATGGGGATGAAAAAACGAATTATTTTACAGAGGGGCGGTCAATCCTCCCCATCTTATTTTCAGTTTTGTGTTCTTTACTGACTAGATTAATATAATGAAGGAAGTATGTAGTCGTATTTGCACACGAGGTGTATGCTTCCCCGCAAAGTTCAAAGAGTCCAGACACGGGTCTAGAGCTCCGTAAAAGAAGACTTAAAAGAATGGAAAGCGATTTGTTAGCCCTATTAAACAGTGAAAAGTCAACTGATGAGAAAAGAATCTTATACCAAGAAGCGCTGCAGAAAGTTCTTCACGAGTACAAAATTATAAGAATCCGACAGAGATCCCCGTGGTTATTAGGCACAGCGCGGACAACGAAGAGCATGGCGACATAGGACCTGTGTCCGACGTTAGAGCTGACGAACCAAAGAATGACGGGTCGGCCACACAACATATCGAACATGTATTAAAAAGAAGCATCCCACATACATTGAGGAATATAGGTTTAAGTCTTTATAATGTAATGAATGAGGACCCCATCATACAGTGGAGCGATACAGGTGAGGTCATTGTTGAAGGAACAAAGGTACAGGGCTCGAATATCGTCGACATCGTCCACGATCTGGTGAGAAACTGGGATAGGCCCTCACCATGAAGCTTATTAAAGCAAAACTACGGCAAGTAATGTCCCCAAAACATTGATAAGAAATCTAAACAGGTTAAAAGACGTGGAGCAAGCCTCGCATGTGCCACAACTGAACACGCCATCATCCCCAGCGGTAGCATCTCTGAAGAGGAGAAAGAAGAGACCAAACAACAACCGCCAACCTTCTCCACGTGCCTGTAAAATACTTAAATGGTTAACATACTAATAAAACGTCATTATGACATTTCTAGCCCAGCCTCCTACGGCTGGGCTAGAAAAAAGATGTTGAGAGGTTTTTGCCAGAGCAGGATGCTTATACACTTCATAAGCTGGTGCGAAAAAGGTTTAAAACAGCCAAGACAACCGCGGCCTCGATTGACTATTTGGCAAGCGGATTTAACAAACATGCCAAGATATTCAGTGTATAATGATGGCTACCGCCACATCCTATTCATAATAGATGTATTCTCTAGATATCTGTGGCTAATTCCTCTGAAAAATAAATCACCTGAAACAGTTGCTAAAGCCACCAAAACATTGATGTTGAAAGAAAACAATTCCTGGCTAGTTTTGTACGGATATGGGAAAAGAATTTATAAGCCGAGCTTTTCAGAACATGCTAATAGAGTTTAATATCAGCTACTACACTACCATTTCTATACATAAGGTCTCTTTACCTGAAAGAGTTCAACGTACCATAAAGGAGCGCAGGCATCGCTAATTTACACATAAAAACACATACAGATATATAGACATTCTGGAGTCACTGGCCTAATCAAACAACCGTTCACACCATCGCGCGAGTGGGACAACACCGAACGAGGATTTAGGAAGAGGTACGCACACAGAGCGTGAGGTGGGAAGAGATATTCGTATTTGTACGTTTCAAAATCAATGATTATGTAAGGCTGTCGCGTTTGGGTAATAAATTCTCGAAGGGATTTGAAGAAGGTTAGACACGCGAGATTTTTAAAGTTAGGGCTATGGGACCGAAAGGCGAGATAATGCTGTATTACGTTGAAGATTTGAGTGGGGAAGAAATCGCAGGAGGCTTTTACTGCGAGGAGTTGCAGAAAGTGATATTTAATTTAGGAAAAAACGTTTTAAAATTGAAAAAATTTTAGGAAGCAAAGGTTCAGGAAAGAGAAAAATGTACCTGGTGAAATAGCTACGGTATCCAGAATGCTTCAACACCTATATAAAAGCTGATGCAATAATGAAGCTTAAAAAGTGTGTAACATGGCGCCTAACCATTTCTACGTCACACTACGGTCCTCTTCTTCCCTGTCTGTACCTCCTGACAACACCCTGGCGAACTCTGTAACAGAACTCCATGGGCCCGTTGAATTGGGTCGTGATTCGTATGAGGTGGGGATATATAAGAACGAATGAGGGGAAAAGTTTCCCATTCGGTGAGGGAAGCTTAACAGTGAAGCTCCACTTTCGTCGCACTGAGTTATAATGGATCGAAAGCCTTTCACAGTCTATCGAGGGGTGAGATACCAGCGTGGGAGTGGGCTTGGATCCATTTTTTTCAACCATACTACGTACGGCTGTTACCTTGCTGAAGATGGGTGCCAGATACCTCAAGAGGAAGGCGTTACAATCAGGTTTTGACACGGTAGAAGACAAAATGATGGCGGCTAGAACTAAAGCAGCTCTAAAAAAGTACTTAAAGCGTACACGAGACGAGATCATCAAAGATGCAAAGAGAAATATGCGTGGTGGTGGGAAGAAGAATAGAGCTGTCCGGAAGAAGAAGAAGAAGCGGTTACCAGCACGTGACATTAAACGTAAAAGGACATTAAAAAAAGAAGTGTTCTAAGCGAGTGAAATCTATGATCGATAGTTTTTAACTGATATAAGCTAAGGACATTACTCTCATGAATCATAGGTTGCTTACTACTTGCCGAGAGAGGTGGCACTATTTCTGACTCGTCATGGCACGTTTCATCCATCCGTGTAGTTCACAATGCTGTAATTCGGGGCTGTCCCTCTTTGACATGCCCCCAACTCAAGTTTATATTGAGCAGAGTGACTTTATTACGATTAACTAGTTAAACACAATTAGTTCCCCCGAGTGCTCCTATAGAATTCGTGATCCCCAGCTCAGGCCTTTACTTTTTTGATCCAAGCTGCGTGCACATGTACGCTAAACTACGTGTAGCACATTCAGATGGAACGGATTGCGATAACAAATATGTTGTATTTCCCGAAACAAATCTTGCGTTAGGGCACCCCTCTTCATATAACGCCGGTAAACTGTAATGTTGTTATTGTGACTGGCTGGCAGTGTCCATGACGGAGGGAATGTTTGTTTATTCGCTGGTAAAATAACTGCTGAGAGTTCAATCTGAAAATACTTCCTTTTATATGCATGTTTCCCGACTGTAGCTGTACCTTAGAAGACTAATAGCCGATTCGTAAGCTTGCTGATTGGATATCAGTGTAACTGGGACTGCCTATGTCATATGTTTGTGCCAATCAGTTGTAGCAACACCGAATTAACGGACCCACGATTTGGGCATTGAAATTCTGACTGGACACATTCACGAATAATGAAGGTGTCTTTATCAAATTTGGCTTATTCATTCTGTAGATTTTTTCACTCTTTTCAGAAGCTCTGAATGTATTTACTATTATATAAGATTTTTATAAAGACAAAAAGAAAGATGATATATTGTTCGAGGGTTATTTAATCTTTTTTAACAACTATAAGGTTATATGATGCAAAGAAACTTGAGCTTCACGTAGAAATCGCTACATCATCTGAATGAGGAGGATGGTCAAACATCGAGCTATTACCCAGAGCTAACTTCGCTTAACCTCGATGATCCAACGGTCATCTCTATTAGAATGTGGCCACAAAGCATTCTCCTAAAAAAGAAATAGAGAATTGTTCTGATGACCGTTGAAGACGCTCCGTTTTGTATATAATAAGGACCAAAAAATAGAGAGAATATGTTTCTCTCTCTCTCGCTCTCTCTTTATATATATATATATGTATGTAATCCTATTAATTGAGAAATAAACCTAGTTTAAGTAGCGTTTAAATCCTACAAAAAAAATAAATCTTAATAAATATTTTATTCTTTTACTAGACTTTTTATTTGAAAGAATTCTACAACGCAAATATTCTGTACAGGGTGTGTTATATATCAGATTAGAGCTTCATTTAATCATTATCCTACAATGAGGGTGGCACGGTGCTCATGTCTAATGAATGCGGCCCATTGCGCTAATTCCCGAATTATTATTATTATTATTATTATTACCAGCACTATTTTGAGTTGAGGCCTTCCCGGTAGCTTAGCGGTTTCTTTGTCTGACGCTGGGCGGTAAGGCTCTGGTTCGCTTCCGGTTGCTGGCGCCTGGGTTGGGCTGGGCCGGCCATTCGCCCTGTTACTATTCGATGATTTTAAAAAATGTAGAGCCGAAATCATACTGCTTTTTTTTAATATAGTATTTGCCTTTTTTAAGATAATCAAATAAATAATTCGCACTTTCATGTTAGTATACTGAAATTGACAATAAACATTATAAAATCATATCAATTCATGCATAATGAAAATAAAATACACTGTCAATCGTGGATTTGAAGTTTTCCTGATCTGCACCGTACATCCCGACATTGAAGGATATATATATATATATATATATATATATATATATATATATATATATATACAAGTTAGAGAAAGAGTTGTAATAATAATAACAATAGCAAATAGTAATAATGTTAATACAGAGAGCAAGAGAGTGATGCTTAAGAAATAAATTTATTTGAAAATTATATTTTGAGCTTTGTGTTTAGACAAATCATAAAACACTGCTTTTAGTGTAGTCAGATAAGAGCGAAATTGCCCTTCATGATGAAGAAGAATTATTGGAGCCTATAGGCTGTGGTGGACCACAATATCATATTATCTACGAGCTGTGTGATTACTTCCAGAAAATAGGCGCTTCGGTTCAAGACTTCAAAATGGATGTCATGTTTTAAACGAATAAACTGAAGTAATGGTTTATTATCTTACCTGTGATAATATATATATATATATATATATAAATAAATATATATATATATTATATATATATATTAGAAATTATACAGCGTGTGTTTGTGTTTGTGTAGTTTATCAAGATTTACTTTAACTGAAAACATGGATTGTCATACTTTAGGGAAGTTAGTAAGGTAACTAATAATAATAATAGTATTAATAATAGTAATAGCAACAATAATTCACGGTTCTGAGGAAGAAGAAAAAAACTAGAATATAAAGAGCAACACTTCAAATTTTATTATGTTTTGTAAATGTTCCACTTAGGAATGTGACGTGTTAGAGATAATTTAAGGAGGGCTATTCGTACTTTATCGAGAATTATTTTAACTGAAAATAGTATTTTTCGTACTTTAATAAATTCCAAAAAGTTTATTTAAGTCAGCTAATTGTCGCTCCTTCGTGGTTAGAAAAGCGTTGTCACGACCAATGTAGCATCGGCTCTTCACAGCGAGATTTGAACTGTTAAGCAGCGTTGGGTCTGTTGAGTTGTTTTATGAGTGACCCCTCTCTTCCACGTTTAGATGATATAACGGCTCGTAGAGAGCTGTAAGTCCTCTCTGCCACATTACCTTTGTCGTTACGAAGGAGAATAAAGAGTCCCAGAACTCTTTTAATGCATGAAGGATGGCCAAGGCGGATTATTGTAGTAAGCTGAAGTAAGCTCGAAATTTATAAAAAGTTTGAAAAATTACTAACTAGTAATGGGTGAAATTTTATTCTGAACCCCCCTCACAATATTATCAATTAGTAAATTTTTATGGCCGTTCGGGTAGCATGCCAGTTAAATAACTTCTTTGGAACATGTCTTTAATGATATACTGGGGCATCTAATTAATATCTGGCGTCCTCTCCATATATAAGAGCGCCATCATAGTGGTGGCGTTACCGGCGCTCCTGGCCAAACATTTCCAACCATTGATTTTTATATATAAGAAATAGCTGAACATTTCTAATATGGATCAATTAAATTACTCTCTTAATGCTGCCTTTAATAATATATATATATATATATATATATATATATATATATATATTATATATATATATATATATATATATAAGGCTGGAAACGATTCTTCATAAACTTTTGACTATTTCTTACCGCTGTTAGCTGGTGGCACTACCAACTGGCCTTGACTGATCCATTAATATATATGTATACCGTTAATGAAATTACTCTCTTTATATGGCTTTCGCTATCTCTTGTGAACATCTCTCTGTAATATATATGTAAAGTTTAAATGAATTGAATTTTAGTTATATATAAGGAATGACCAAACATTTCTAATATGGCTCGTTTTGAGAATATATAATTATTCTCTTAATACTGCTTTTAATGTTATATATATATATATATATATATATATATATATATATATATATATATATATATTAGGGTG
>JAJOZX010005382.1:117500-230000 GCA_023014485.1 Bathynomus jamesi | reverse complement strand
AGATAAAAATATTCAGAAAGTGGAGGAACGTATCCTTAGTCAAGAGGATCGACCTGGTAGCCACATGACACCTGCTCAAATATCAAAAGAACTAGAAATATCGGAATCAAGCGTAAGAAGGATTATTAAATCTGATCTGCAATTTAAACCATTTAAAAGAGTGCATGGACAAAGATTGTCAGAAGTAAACTGTCAGAAAAGAGTTGAGAAATCCAAACGTATTTTACGTATAACAACTGAAGATAAACTTTCCAAGACATTTTTTGCGGATGAAAAACTTTTTACGGTAGAGCCACCAAGAAACTCACAGAATGACCGGGTTTATTCTGATGTTGCGAAGAAAAATGAAATCCAAGATGAAAGACTGTACGCAACAAGGAGTCACTTTTCTTCTAGCGTCATGGTTTCTGTTGGAGTGTCCAAGTTGGGAAAAACTTCAATATTTTTTATTGAGCCAGGAGTGAAAATTAATGCTCAATATTATTCAAATACCCTGCTTCAGAAAATGCTTCCAGAAATGAGAAACTTGGCTAGTCAAGGTTACTTTATTTTTCAACAAGATGGTTCAACATCACATACTGCCAAAACAACCATCGAATATTTGAAAAAGAATGTGCCTGAATTTCTGGAACCGAATAATTGGCCACCTAACAGCCCTGACCTAAACCCTGTAGACTACGGAATATGGGAAAACTTGGCAGAGAGAGTGAAAAGGAACAGAATAAGGGATGTCAATCATTTGCGTGAGTTGATTATCGCAAAATGGGCAGAGCTCCCCCAAGAGCAAATAAATCGAGCAATAGACGAATTCAGACCAAGATTAAAAAAAGTGATAGAAATGCAAGGGAGTCATATTGAACAGTTCTTTTAATTTTATTAAACTAAAAATTATCTACAGTATATCGTAAAAAAAAAAATTTTCATGTTAAGTAGGAGAATCTCACTTTTTAGTTAATTATTAATAAAATTAACAATTCTGAAGATATCGTCAGAAAAATTTAAAGGATAATAGGTGATTACCTGTACTTTATTGTGTAAAAAATTCAACTTAATTAGATAAATGCTTTTGTTTTAATAAAGGTTTGAATTTGGCTTAGTTTTTTTTGACAGACCCTGTATATATATACATATATATATATATATATATATTATATATATATATACACACACATATATATATATATGTATACGGCTTCTAAATCAATTAATCTTCATTGGGTAACATCTCTCCAAATAATTAAATGGTGCTATCTGACGACCCTTCCATATATAAATAATTAAAATAAATAGTGCTATCTGACAACCCCTCCATATATAAATAATTAAAATAAATAGTGCTATCTGGCAACCCCCTCTAAGCCAAAAGCCTGCCAACCAGCTGATGCTGGGCCATTATACTTTGTGACATACCAGCGTGAACATCTCTTCCTCTCTCTCTAAGGTTAGGGTTTACCGTTTTAGGTTAGGGATACCTTTTGGGGGAGGCCATTCTCCCTTCTCCCCCAAAGTTAGGGTTTACTTTCTTATTTTAGGGTCATCCCCTTTGGGGGGAGGTCATCCTCCATCTCCCCGCAAAGCTCCCCCTTGGGGGGTTACCCCACCCCTTATTGCATAACCCCCTCCCCATTACCCCCACCCACTTCATCCATACCTTCAACGCCCTTTGCAACATTGATCAACATTGCAATTGCATATCCACTCGACATTTTTCGGCCATACTACTAGCACGGATCGTCAGGTTTGTGATATGAATCCCATCGAGAGTATATGGGCCAATACTGTAAATGTGTGGGAACCAGCGGATGAACGAACAACGGACCACTTTTTACAACACACATTTAGTGAGTGGGAGGTGCTGAGGATGAATCAACAGCTGGTATATAATCATGTTGCTACTGTACGACATCAACTGCAGGAAGTCATAGAAAACAACGGTGGCTGGAAAAAATATTAAATTTGTTGTGTTCATGTATAAAATGTTCAACACTTAAGTTGTAACATGGAACTTATTGATACAAAACAATTATATGTATTTATGATGCTGCCTCAATAAAAAACATTCTTCGTTTCTAAATAATATTTCTCTCAGTGACTCTTTATTACTATATCAGTGTTGCTGATCTAGAAATAACATTTCCTCCGGATATAACACTGCCATACCAGTAGTATCCATTCAGCTGTCGTCCATTTGCGAATTGGAAGATATTCTCAGCAGTGACGTATGAAACCCACAGATACCTATCAATCTTGTAATGATAAATTATAATGTTATTAAAATTTAATATGCATCAAAACATTGTTTTTTCATTCATAAACCGCCTATATATGTATTTATTTATATCAAGTTTTTGCTATCTCTTTGTTATAACACAAAATAATATCTGAATCTATGTTCAATATTAAATGTAAATAAATAAATGAATCAATAAATAAATACCGAGATGATGGGTGGTGGAAGTTGTGGAATTTGATGAGAGCGCAATAATGCCTACCAAGTTACCAATGGCTCTGTTTCTATACATTGAAATTTCAGTTCGTTCAGGCTTGCCAATACCATGAACACCTTTATTACATCCGAAGGTTTTTTTTGTTTATACAAGACCATTTTTTATCACTTCATTGACATCCCCCTTGTTGATATATATCCTGTTTTTGAATTTATATTTAATTATTCATTTATGTTTCTTTAGTAATATGTAAACCAGTGATGAATGGAAATAATTATGTTCTAAACATTTGGGAATGCATCAACCAACCAATCAGCGCTCACTAACTAAACATTTATTCATAAAATGTTACAACCGTTTGAAGTACACACAACAAATATATACCAGGTGTCGCTATCTTTTCTCAAGATTGTCCTAAGAATAATGAGCACAACTGTACATCCTATATACTCATATATAATCCTATATAATTGTTCGCCTACTTATTTTTAAGTACCCTCTCATTTCTCAATTATGTTTTGCGTGTGAAATTATCTCGTGTAGTATACCGACTAAGGACTTTATTTCTTAAAAGTTTGTATTGTGGTAAAGTATGATTTTTTTTATTTGTTTTATTTATATTTATATTCCTATATCGTTCCCATTTTTATTTTGAATAAATCCCTCCATATAGTCTCTCTGCACACACACACACACAAAACACACATATATATATATATATATATACACACACACACACATAATGTATGTACTATGACCTATATATCTACATTATTAATGAATTCAGTAGTTTTTATGTAGTTGAATTCATTTAATATAGTTTGCATTTTCCATGTTAACTTTTTGAATTTGAGAATCAGTTTATTTTTATCCAATCCTCTGTTGCATAGAGGATGTTGTCTTCTGTTCAGTGTGTATTTTACTCTTTGTTTAAATCCTTCATATTTACAGCATATCCTTGCATATTTGACTACTTTTGAGTAAAAAATAACGGAAAGTTAAATTATTTGTAATTAAGTTATCCTCAAAAAGAAATGTTATTACATCAAATTGGCAATTGTCCGCTTTATTATAAAAACTAAATGTAACTAGTTTTTCATTTGTAATTTGTATACGCAAGTTCAGAAAATTTTCTTTGCACCTACTGTCATTTCCTCTTTCTAATTTTAATTCTGGTAGATAAAATGTCTTGCAAATTCTTTGAAATTAGGTATATTTGTCATATAGATATCATTTATGTATCACCCGTTGCTGTTACATATTCGGTTATCGCTAACTTCAATTGCTTTACCATTAAAATAAATTATTTGTATGACATAAATCTACTATATACGATTGCTGTTTGTCCCCATTCCAATTTCCTTTTCTTGTTTGAAGTTATTATTATTTATTTATTACAATATTTGCGTCTATGTACACTCTACAGTATATCACTTCAGTATGTCTTCTTCCCTGTCCAATTAATTACTATATATTTACAGTATATTGTCAATGTTTACTGACTTTTTTAATAAGGTCTTTTGTTGTATTGAACACTTCTTCAAGTGATAAAAGGATTTGTGTATGGAGTTGAGAAATCAAAAGCGTAAATACAGTGTTTTTTTATTTTATTGTATCTAGATATTGGATAGAAATGTTGATAGACAAATATAATTAATCTCGGCTCTATTTTCTATTGACAGTATTTTATGAAACATTTTTTAATGATTCTAATCCTAATGGTACGTCTTGTGAGAACGACTTTATTGTGGACTTTTTTGAACTTACTCAGAATCAAAATTTAGTACGATCTTTATGTAGTTTTGGGACTGCATATATGGTTGGAATACATTTAGGTACTTTTGCATTATCCTCCCAACACTAATTTTTTTTTATAACGGCTAACGCCTGCGGTGGGCTGTTTTTACCGTAACCTAACCTAACCTAACCAAACCAAACCTAACCTAACCTAATACAAACACTAATTTTTTTTATAATGGAAGGAAAATAAAGTACCATAACCAAAACCAAACCAACATTATATAAAAAAATTAGTGTTGGGAGGATAATGCAAAAGAACCTACATTTATTCTTCTCAATTAATTATATATCAAATCTTGGTTTTAGGTCATTATTGTATGCATTAAATATATTATTCCGGCTTTCATTGCATATTTCATAAGGTTGTACCTAGAAAAGAGCTGGGTATATCACACCAATCAACCTGTCTGTTTTCTGGAGCTGGAGAAGGCGTTCCATAGAGTCCCCAGAGAAATTACGTAGAATATTCTAGCACAGATTGGTGTACCAGTTAAACTCCGAGCAATTGAAAGTAAGTACGCCGAACAGAAGAGTGCATTATGAAAGAAAATTTGTACTTTAGCATTAATACAGGTGTTGGACAAAGCAGTGTCATTTCACCAATTCTGTGTATAATTTATCTGCATAGAATATTAAGTGAAATAGTTCATAGGGACGGGACGATAGAACATTTCGCCTTTGCAGACAACGTTGCACAGACTACAAAGAGCAAGATTTTACTGGCGGATGCTATGTCACAGTTCGACAAATTAGCTATGAAAAAACTGAATACATGGTTGTCGGAAGAGACGTGGTGAGTGAAGATATGGAAGTAAAGGGGAAGACTATTAAAAGAGTAGAAACTTTCAGTTATCTTGGCATTAAAGTGACGTCAAATTCTACGATCGAACCAGAAATTGATAACAGAATATCGAAGCATAGTTGGAAAGTTGGCGCACTGTATCCTTTACTGAAGGTCATGAAAATCCCGAGGAAGGTTAAGACTCATATATATGAAAGTATCCTGAAAACCTTTCTGCGGTACTATATTGTTTTGAAACTTGGGTTGTTACTGAAAGAATAAAAAACGAAATACAAGCTGCAGAGAGGAGAATCCTTCGACTCACTGCTAGAATTTCTAAAGAAGACCGATTTCTAGATGTTTACATATGGGCCACTCTAAGCTTAGAACTGGTTTTGACTACGGTGGAAAGGAATGGAACCGACCAGAGACGTTAGACGAATGCTCGACTGGCAGCTTCATGGAAGCAGACGCATTGGTAGACCGAAAACTCTGTGGATTGATTATATCCAAAGCATAGTTGAAAGATCCGGAATGAGCTACAAAAGGTTAACAACCTTTGTCAGGACAGTGTGGAGTGGAGAAATTTCTTCCGGAAGCTCTTAACCAACAGACCACCATAGTCTAACGAGCTACGGGATGAGCTGAGATATGTTTCATTGACCTTGTAATCTTGGTATCTTTATCGTAACCTAACTCACTGCTGATTATTTCAATATATAGTTTTTTTTCACATATAATAGCATAATCATTAACTTCTTTGTCGATCGGACAAATAACAAATGTATTTGGAAACTTCGTCATTTCCTTTTCTAAGGTTTTATAATTGTTTGAAATAGTAATGTTGTAACTGGTCGCTGTGTTTCTTAAGGCGTTGCATTTTGCATTTTGTGCTTATTTTGGTTTTGATCGCATTTTTATAAGCTTGGAATTCACCTGCGCTTTTTGTTTTCTTTCGTTGCCAGAATATTTATATAATTATTTATCTCGCTAATAACGTCATATTTTAGTTTATCCCACGTGATATATTGAGCTATTATAAATTTAAATCCCTTTTATAAAACTTTCCTAAGTGATTCATTTTTAATTACTTTTAAACTTCCGGTTAATACGTGTCCATAATTTGGGTTTACGAACATTTTATTCTCTTCATTACTGCAAACCCATTTAAGTTCATTATAATTAGTTGTGTAACTGGTAAGATTTTTATTAGCCGTTTATGATTGTATATTTCCAACCCGATTCGGTTTTCGTACGTATACGTAGAGAAATCGAGAAATTTTTTAATATTCGATGTTTTCTGAAAGTAATTCCATGACGTTTTTGTTATTTAGAATTTCCGGTAGTTTTAATCAACTAACTTTTTTGTGTCGTACTTATTTTTAAGGTTAATTTTGTTTTTGTTTTTATGTTTTTGGCGTTTAAATATGGATGAGGCGTAAGCAAACATTGATTTTATAAACAACATAGATCTATCGGGTGGGCCAAAAAAACGTTCCAAGACTTAATGTGCAATAACTTCACAAAATATACATTGTACAATCACAAATTTTAAATCATTATAAATTCAGCCTATTGAGAAGCTGCCATAAGTTGTTCAGGATTCTACGTGCAATACTTTTTCTAAAATGAAGGAAACAATAATGTACACTCAAATAAAAACAAATATTAAGAAACAAAAAATTTATAATTCACATCTTATTTATTGACAAAGATGGTCAATATGCCCGCCGTCTTGCTCACAAATAGATCTTAACCTTTTTTTCCACGACATGATACATTTTCTGATTTCAGTTAAAGTTATTTTGGCTGAACAATTAAGTAATTAAGTATCTTTTCTTTTAATTGCAACTCAGTAAATTTTTCTATTTGACCGTCATTAAAGACGTCAAACTACAATAAGCAAACAGTGAGATTGACAACAGGTAAATTCCCATATCTAAAATCTAACAATCCTACGGAATTTTAATCAATTAGTAATCAATGAGTAAATCTGTGAGATAAATCTGACAAAATCTCACAATCTCACAATCTCACCTCTTGTGAACGCACTCCCTACCTGTTGCGATCCCATAAAATCTGATACTTTCATGCGTCAAAGCTGATTGGAGCTATGGACAGTGGGCGAAAAACCTATAGGGGTTGTATTTAGGTTACATTTAGGTTAGATTTGGGTTATTTAGGTTGGGTTAGGTTGTGGTGTAGGTTATAAAATTTATTTCAGCAATTTAACTCACTCATAAGACTCATTAACATCACAAAATTAAACTCGAACCTTTAACATAAAAAAATTTAACTCAGAACTGTAACATAAAAAAATTCAACTCAGAACTGTAACATAAAAAAATTCAACTCAGAACTGTAACATAAAAAAATTCAACTCAGAACTGTAACATCACAAAATTCAACTCAGAACTGTAACATCACAAAATTCAACTCAGAACTGTAACATCACAAAATTCAACTCAGAACTGTAACATCACAAAATTCAACTCAGAACTTTAACATCAAAAAGACCTAAAGCAATTGCACGAATTCAAACCTACACCCACCTAACACCTATTCTAAGTCCTATTTGACATATAGGCGCAACCTATTCTAAGTCCTATTTCACATATAGGCACAGCCTATTTTAAGTCCTATTTGACATATAAGCGCAACCTATTCTAAGTCCTATTTGACATATAGGCGTAACACATTCTAAGTCCTATTTGACATATAGGCGCAACACATTCTAAGTCCTATTTCACATATAGGCGTAACACATTCTAAGTCCTATTTCACATATAGGCTTAACACATTTTAAGTCCTATTTGACATATAGGCGCAACCTATTTTAAGTCCTATTTGACATATAGGCGCAACCTATTTTAAATCCTATTTCACATACAGGCATAAAACAGACAAGGCTTGATATAAGGGTCTCAAATTCAACATTTGAGGAACTTTACTCAGCCAAATTGGTTAACCTAACACAAAACTCAAAAATAAAACCCTACAACAAAATATCCATTTGCACACATACATACAGATATATACATACAACTCCAAGCATCCAATTCTTCTTTTAAAGAAGAATCACTCAACAGATTTCATCAACAGACACATACATTCCTTGCAAACAGATTGGATTCAATCAGAACCCCAAACCTTCCAGACCTACCTGTAGGACACACAACATTTACTCAATCATAACTACGGGTATTGACTTCATTGGAGTGGTGAATCCAAGTTTTGAAGACCAACTGGATTCAGAGGAATGCAAAATACACACACACACACACACACACACACACACACACTGTACTCATTCCATGTGTCTCAAACAACAACCTGTCTGAACATAACCAAGGATCGGAGAGTAAAAGCTTTTCTTGGTGCACTCTGGTTCCGTGCACAATTTTGTGCCAAAAAAATTATATGGTTAGACAGTGGCACATACAAACAAACTACTCTAAAGGGTTTTATGGCCTACTTTGGCCATAGCCCAACCTTTACAACAAGAGGCTGATGGCCTACCTTGGCCATAGCCGAACCTATTCAACAAGGGGCTGATGGCCCACCTTGGCCATAGCCCAATCTATTCAACAAGGGGCTGATGGTCTATCTTGGCCATAGCCGAACCTATTCAACAAGGGGCTGATCGCCTACCTTGGCCATAGCCAAACCTATTCAACAAGGGGCTGATGGCCTTCCTTGGCCATAGCCAAAACTATTCAACAAGGCTCTTATGGCCTATCTTGGCCATAGGGCAAACAACAACGGTCTTATAGCCTACCTTGTCCATGGACCAAACTACAAAAAGGGTCGTGTGACCTCCCTTGGCCATGGGCGAAACAAAACGGTCTTATGGCCTCCCTTGGCCATGGGCCAAACTAAACGGTCTTATGGCCTCCCTTGGCCATGGGCCAAACAAAACGGTCTTATGGCCTCCCTTGGCCATGGGCCAAACAAAACGGTCTTATGGCCTCCCTTGGCCATGGGCCAAACAAAACGGTCTTGTGGCCTCCCTTGGCCGTGGGCCAAACAACAAGGGTCTTATGGCCTCCCATGGCCAGAGACCAAACAACACAAAAACAGTACAGGATTCAAAGCCCCAAGCTCTACAGATCTAGCTGTGGAGAAGTAACATTTACTCTACTAAAACTACAGTTATTGACTAGTCTGAAGTGGTAGGAGGTTTGCATACAGTACAAACTCTTTTAACCAAACAACACAACATGGAAGTACAGTACATTTCAATTAACCCACCAACCTAGCAGTCACTTCAAAACATAAATCGTTAACAAAACAAAACATGACAAAACTCCAGAAACAACATTAGTAAACCTACATTTAAAAACTGGTGACTTATAAAATTTACACAAATAATTTAATGAGCAAAGTTAAAATGCTTAATAACTTTACTTTAATTCCATAAATTTCCTATACCGAAGGGGAGTCAAACTGATTGACATAACTTTAACTAAACTTGAGAATTTGGCCTCTTTAATTTTTATATTTAAATAGGTCTCGAGTAACCTTTCTCTTCCTAAATTCCTACTTCATTCTTTTTAATCCATTTTACATGTTTTTACACAGTTTGTCAAAAAATTTAATCTATAACATACAAATTTTTCTCCGGCCCCCCCTGTATATGGAAAAAAACTATACACGCTAACAACATGGTATCGTATGTGGTACCTTTATTTCTTAATTAAATACAAATTATTAATTAATTGAATTAAATATCTACAAAATTGCATCGGGATTGGCGACATAGCCTATTGGGAATGAAATGATTGCCATACGTACATAGAACCCATATGTAGGGATCGGGCCTGCATAACGACAAGAAAACCAAATTTATTGTCTCGTGTTCAAACTTTTCCACTGCCAACTCATGAAAATTACATCGAGAAACGAGTCAACGACCTTTGCGAAATCAGCAAATATTAAAAATACGAAAATTCTATTATATCGGCTCGCTCGAAGCTGCTTATGTTACAGCAATGCTTTAAGCAACGAAGATGTACTTTGTCTTCCTATAAGTTCTGAGTGAATTCCTCTTGATATAAAACTTAACTCTAAGAAGGATAGGCTTGTTCCTTCAGGTGTTTAAATAGTGACTGCCTATATTAGTTACATCGAGTCAACTCATTGTATAGCTCCATCGTACCACGGCGCTACATCGAAAAAGATCGTCGCACCCTACATCGAAACAGAAGCGAGGCCCAACGAAATAATAAGGTAAGGCAATTGCTTTCTTTACCATTAGGCAGCGCAAATACCGAAAGTAAATAAACAGAGGTCCTTTGAAAACCTACATATACATAACTCTCCAACGAAAAAACATAGGGCTTTTGTCGTTAACTCTCCACTGAAATCTGCTGGAAACTTTCAACGGATGAGGGTATCAGGCAATCAACCCATAGCCCTATATAGTTTTTTCACATAAGATATAATACATCATTATTGACTAATATTTGGTGATGGCATCAATGAGTACATTTAAAAAAATTTTGATGTTTGTTTTCTCATAATTTGAATTTGGCCGGCTCGTCACTGTTGCACTGAACGCCTTATATAAAGAGTAAATTTCAAAAATCTAAAAAAAAATTTACGACTGCTATGGACGGCTGCACACAGATTTCTCGTTCCAGGAGAAGCTGCTTGTGAATGGGGTCAATATGATATAAAAATTCACCCGTACGAGCCCTGAGATTTGTTTAAATCTGGATGATGCCTAAGAAGAGAATGCCAAGCTTGTAGTGATTCATATTATGGAAACATATCTCCGCGTACGCCGTGCGAAATTAAGCTCTGCAAAACAGATGGAAATTGAGAAACATTTATTGTGTGCTACAGTCAAATCCCCGATTAATAGAGTCCAAATGAAGGTGTGTATAGTCTCTTCAGTTTTAACATCCAAGCAAATAGAAAGTGTTGCTCTCGGGATTCTGCCTAAAAGGATATTAATTGCAATGGAGGAATACGTTTCTGTGAATGGAAAATATAAAAATTCTGGATGTAAATTAAAAAAAAATTTGTTCTTAAAATTATAATTCTGTATGTCAACGGTTTGGCCTTAGGGGTCACTGGAAGCGAGCTAATCTACAGATGGCGAGTTTTCGCTTTGCTCGAGAGCACATAACAACCTAGCGCATAGCGTTGGTAGATGTGACGGTTCAGGTACAGGGGTAACGCAGAACGAATTCATTGAGAGGGTCAACCTTTACCCTTTTGATCTCTTCTCCAACTTCAGCTGGAGTATAAACACACTTAAGCCCACAGCAGAGCGGCATCACTTAGACTTGAATTCGACAAGCCGCTAGTCGCCCGTATTAGCAAAGTATTTTATCTTGAGTCTCAGGCCCTAATTGAAGATGACCGCTTTAGAGGAGTCATGACGGACTTTTAAAAATGGACACGGTTACACTCCAGAGGATCATGAAGAATGATCATTTCACGAGTGGCAAAATTATCGGAGTGTTTGCGAAGAATGAAACGGTAAAACTTCCAGTCACGAAAGACTGAGGTGCATTTATTGTGAACACAGACGTGAGCAGGGGAGACGGGCGCGACTGGATGGCCGTTTATTTTAAAAATAGGGAACGACTGTATAACTTTAATTCACTGAGTGAACCCCCGTGGATGATGTCAGTATTATAAAATTTCTCGAACTGCAGATTCCACAAATAGTTTGCAGCCTATTGTTTCCAGAGTCTGTACAGCAACATATGTGGGCAGTACTGTTTATGTTTTCTCTTGCATATGGCCAGCGGGAACGAAGTTACCGATTTTATAAAATTATTCGACTCGTGTAACCCTGACGCTAATGACAAATTTTTTTTGCAGACAGATAAAAATCCGAGTCCCGTTTGGAGTCACTCCATGTGTTCTGTGAAATTCAAAATTTTATTTTATATATATAACGTATCTGTTTTTCTCAAGCTAAAATTGGAATGTAACTAAATTGTAACGGTAAATATCTTCAGCACAGCTAATTATTTTAAATGTTTCAAAAAATAAATATTCACCGTGCGCAGTATAACTTTTAGTGTTATGATGCGTAAATTTATAAAATATACCAACTAATAATAATTGGTGTAACGCTTAAGGGTGAGTATTTTAATTATGTTCTGTAACTAATTTAAAATGTAATGGTTGTCAAATCTGTAATTAATTAAAATTGGTTGTGTGTATATATATATACACAATATATACACAGTATATATTGTTGTGCAGAATGCGATGGCAAGCAAGGTTATTAATGTCATGCATTTATCTAATTTAAAATATGTGGAAATAGTTTATAAATATTAAAAATTTCGCACTTAATTTCAACATGTAATAATAAACAGCATAATATAATCGGCGTTCATTCTTATCCTTTTCGGTCAATACAGAAAAAACTTAAATTATTTCTGCAATTAATTCGCATTCGTGTTGTGACTCCCTACAGGGATGACGGCTGTGATGTAAAACTTCTGATTCATCACTCTCTTCCGTCTCATTGGCGCTAAGTTGGATTTCCTCCATAGCATTCTGGAACGCTTCTGCAAAATGATCAATCTCATCTCCACTGCTTTAAAATAAAAAATTAACAAATTTATTTCCTTCAAATTAAGTTTACTTAAATTACAACTACGCTTCTGTTCTCTTAAATAAGTTGCGCAAAATTACCATGTACCGTAGCTAGATCTTAATTAAAATGTTTTAAAACAAAAAAATTGTACAAACATTCTGACTATACTGTGTGTATATATACTGTGTATACACACACACACACACACACACACACACACACACTGTGTTTCTACCTCGTGGTCTACGGACGTGTTTATTTCCGCTCTGTCTAATATCCAAATAACTAGTGTTATTAAGTTCAGCGGTAAATTCTTCATAACAGTGTGTGTATTAAGTAACAGTAAATTCGCGAAAATATTTTATTAATTGAAAACCGGTGTCATATAGCGTGCACAAAGAAAAAATCCAACATAAATTGAAACAATTCCTACGGAAAAACAGCTTTCTTGAGAGTTTTCATTAGGCCTACAGAATAGACTCAGCAGACGAAATTCGAAAGAGCCATAAACATAAGGGTAAGTTTGACGCAGACGAAATTTAAGAAGCCGAAAAGAAAAAAAAAAGAAGAAAAAATAAATAAAGGGAAGAATGGGAAAAAATACAAGAAATGTGTTTATTGCTGCAAACTCAGAAAGTTAAATGAAGTTGGATTATGCCTAATGGAATGCGCCGCGCTCTAGCTCTGCGACTGCAGAAGTGAAGCAGACCAAATCACAGGCTTAAAGTGTATGCTCTGCAATACATTCAAACATTTCGAATGCATGAACCTAGGTAAAAAAGAGAGGAAAATGATAACCAGAATAAATAACAAAATCATAGGCCTTTATGGCTTCCTATCCGTGAAGTGCATGAGAAAAAATAATATAGTACAAAGAGCAATGCAAATGGGCAATGCATGTTTACCGACAGATAACTGGGAAACACCAGAAAACGCCGACACAACCGAAATCGAGGCGTAGGACAACACACGACAGGGAAGCACACTAAAGGGAGGTGCAAAAGTAGCCTCAGAGGATGAAATACCTCATGTAAAAGAGAGATATAACAGGAACACGAAAGAGAAGGAGAGGGATACCTGGAATAAAAAAGAGAAACTATTGGGTTATATCAGGAGGCAATTTCAGTTTCGGAACAAGGAGATTGTGCTCTCACTGTACAATTCCCTTGTTCGGCCGTACCTGGAGTATGCTGTGCAGTTCTGGTCGCCCACCCTCAGGAAAGATATTGAGAGGCTGGAGCGAGTGCAGGCGAGGGCCACAAAGTTAATCCCTTCTGTTAGGCATATGGGCTACAATCGACGGTTACGCGCCCTGAACTTGTTTTCGCTTGAAACTCGGAGGCTGCGCGGTCAACTGATCGAGGTTTTCAAGCTCTTACGAGGGTTCAACGATGTCGATTTTAGAAGTATGTTTAGTTTAAATGATAACCCAACTCGCAACAATGGTTGGAAGTTGGATTTAAAACGGTTTAGGACTAGTGTGTGTGGGAATTACGTTACGTATAAGATCTGTGACACATGGAACAGGTTACCTTCGGAAGTTGTGAACAGTTCCTCTGTGGATCAGTTCAAGAAAAGGTTAGACGAAATCTTGCACACTATTTGAGTGTGTAAAGACATTTAGGACCTCAGTCTGCGGAAATTTCTTTTCCTATAAAATAGTTAATATCTGGGACCAACTTCCCCAGGAGGGTGTTTCCAGTCAAAGTGTAAATCTGTTTAAAAATAGGATAGACAAAGTACTGAACACACTCATAGTTTAAGATTAAAACCTCAGAAAACTCTGCAGGAGTTCGCTTGCTCGGTCTCTGTGAGCAAGCTAAATATAGAGCTATTTATATATTCTCCACTTTCCTGTAAAATTTCCTTGGCTACTTTTCCAGGGTCAAGGTATTTTCTTCAACCTTTTTCCGTACCTGCCTCTGGCAGGGAGGGAGCGGAGGGTGGGGAGAGAGCCTTCTACTTTTCTATCCAGTTTTCTACTACTGCTAGGATAGTTGAAAGACAAAATTTTCCCTGGCACCCGTTGCCATTGGTACCTCCTCGGTATGGGCCGCAAGGCCTTTTGAGGTACTTCTTTTCCGTGTAACTCCTTGTAACTCGCGAGGAGATTAAACGACAGGCCATATGCGAACACTATAAAACAGGATCGTGCAAATATCGATCAAACTGCAGGTCCAGTCACCCAAAAAAATGCTTCCATATGATAAGGAATGGAAGAGGCAGATACGGACCAAACTGCCACTTTTTCCACCCTCCTATGTGCAGACGGTGACTGACAGAGAAAAAATACCTAAATATAGTGCCCATATTTTCACATAAAGGGTACGCAAAGAAGAGAACGGGAAAGAACAGATCATATCCGAATTATAAGTAACAACAGTAACAATGAAACAAATTTTTAGAGGAAATGAAAACTATAAAAGCACAGCTTGCCCTACTAACAAGAAAAGACAGGACTCGCAGATATATTCACCACACCATTACAGCCATCACCCCTCTATCCAACACCACCCACCGATAATACAATATTGACCGTGTATTCCGTGGTGCGGGACATAGTGCCACACCCTACACTCTTAACTTCAATTCTCAGGTTATTTACAGGCGGCATATAAACGTCGATCGTGGTTGCGGCTTTATAGCAGTGGTCTTAGCACGTATGTTTACTGTACAAAATACACGGGTCACAAACATTTGGTTGCATACGATCGTGGAGCGTGCCCGTAAACTAGCTCTAGACTGTGAACTTGAATTTGACTGTAATATGGGCCCAGAAGAGCTGAGGAGGGTAGAACAGGAAATTAATGTCCGTATAGTTGTATTTGGGCTGGATGAACGTCGTAGGACTGTGTATGTTTTTAAAAGCAATGTGAGAGATCGTACAAGACCCCTACTTATTTTAGGACTGTCAGGGACAACGTATCTCCCCATCCGTAATATAAGGTGTCTTTACGCGAGTTATGATAAAAGTCGAAAATATGGGCGACATCATGATTTGTGTAAGGGTGCCTCGAGTTTGCGGATGATATAGTGAAACATTGTAAAGAATGTCACATGGTATGTGAGCAGTGTAAAAGCCCAAATGTGAAAGCCGTGTAGTTGAAGCTGAGAAGAGGGACTGTGATGTGTGTAGACGCACATTTTTCAATAATAGCTGTTTTGAGCTCCATAAATCAATTGGCACGTGCAGGAAAATGAGAATCTGTGAATGTGGTATGTTTCACACCTTGAATGGTAGCGGGAAATTTCAAGCACAAGTGACGAAATTCACTGTCCTACATGCCAGGTGGAATATAAGGCGGATGGAGTAAAGCATGTATGTTATATGAAAGACGCCAAGCCTAAAAACAAGCCCTGTATAACTGTATACTACGAAATAGAAACATACACGAATGCTGAAACTAAAGAGGTAATTCCACATTTACTTTTGAGCCAAACTATCTGTGATGAGTGTATGGAGATCGAGTGTGACGAGTGCCCCAAATGTGGTAAACGGACAAACGTTTTTAAAACGAATGTCCACGATAGCCCTGTGAAACTATTTGTGTCCTATATTGTCAAGTTAGCGGACAAGTTCAAAAAAATGACTGTATATTCTTGCCCATAACGGGGCAAAATTTGACACACAGTTCCTTTATAAGGAGTTGCTGAAGCAAGAGTCATCTGAGATATTTACAGGTGATCCATTGAAAAGAGGCAACAAATTAATACAGATGCAAATAAGAGGTAATGTACAATTTAAAGACACTTTGTTATTCACACCTTGTAAATTAGCAAAGCTACCCAAGGTGATGGGGGTAGCAGCTGAAGTTTCAAAAGGATACTTCCCTTACACATTCCTCACTAGCGGGACTTTAAACTACGTAGGCCTACCTCCACCCAAACATTATTTTAACTATGATTGTATGAGTGTAGATGAACGTGAAGACTTTGATCGATACTACAACAGTTTTAATGAACGTAATCCTTATAATATAGCTGATGAATGTGAGCGTTATTGCGTGAATGATGTACGCGTGCTTAGAGTATGTTTCCAGGCCTTTAGAAGGATGTACATAGGCCGTTTCAAATGCGATCCGCTGCAAGTCGCAACCACCATCGCGTCATTATGTTTTACGGTGTTCAAGAATAACTTCATGCCCAAAGCCACCTTAGCCATTATTCACAGAAACAACCCCCGCAGTTACGGCCACAAGGCTATTTACTGGCTCATACATCTACAGCAACAGACAGGTGTATACATAAAGCACGCCCGCAACACGGGTGAAGTACCCATTAAGATTAATGGTCGTGTTTTTTGGGTTGATGGGCTAAGTGAAAACCGTGTCACTGGTGAGAGACTGTGTACTCCTTTAACGGTGCTGGTGGCATGGATGCCCGTCCTGAGTGCGGAATCGCCGGAGATATCCACGGTAGATCTCCAGCCGACTGTCTTGCGTGGACGCGCACCCGCGATCAACTTATAGGCTCACAGTTCACTCACAAAGTCTTGTGGGAGCATGAATATGACGCACGGATGGAGACAGACGGGGCGTACCGTGAGGAAATAAACACGATCAAGCGTTCAATGGTACTGGAACCTCTCAAATGCGGTGATAGCTTGTTCGGTGGGCGTACAAATCCCTTCAAGCTATACTTTCCACCTACGGAGGGTGTGAAGCTCCACTACTACGATTTCTGTTCTTTATACCCTACGTGATGAAGAACAACCCGTACCCCGTGGGCGCCTGAGAAACTGGTGGGACCTAACCTGCCCTCCATCGCCGAGTTTTCAAGAAATTTGAATGATCGCTACTTTGGACTCTCTTTCGTAGACGTGCTCCCCCCTAACGATTTATGGATGCCGATCTTACCCGTCGTTATCGACCACAAGCTCATGTTTCCCCTGTGCGTGAAGTGCGCGGAAGGAATAACGGTGATTGTGACCATACACCCCACCAGCGTAAGATCAGAGGCGTATATACAAGTCCTGAGCTGGCCCTAGCCGTACGCCATGGGTATAGAATACTGAAGATACATGAGGTGTGGAGGTTTCAGAAGCTACCCAACCTTTTCACACCGTATATAAACGCATTTTTGAAGGATAAGGTTGAGGCATCAGGGTATCCGCGAGGAGTTGATACCGAGGATGAAAAGTCTGCCTATATTCAACGTTACCGCGACCACGAAGGTATACAACTTGAACGTGCCCAAATTACAAAGAATCCTGGCAAGCGCTTTAGTGCAAAGTTGTCTAAACAGTCTATGGGGAAAATTTGCACAGAATACTGGCAAGGGGAACGTTCATTTGGCACAAAGCTATAGCGAAATCTGGGATTATGCCAACGCACCTGATAAAGAGGTCATGGAGATCGTGAATGTAGGTAATACTTACATAATAAAGTACAACAACACTGAATTGGCCACAGATACCTCAAAGGTTACAAACATTTCTGTAGCCAGCTTCACAACAGCCTACGCCCGCATGAAACTTTGGGGTCTATTGTATTCTCTTAGGCGGAGAGTATTGTATGCCGATACAGATAGCGTGATATTCACAGCGAGGAGTGGTGAATACATGCCTGCTATTGGGGAGTTCCTCAGCGAGCTCACTGATGAGATCAAGGACGAGTATGACAATGCATACGCCGACTCTTTTGTCTCAACAGGTCCAAAAACTTATGGGGTACGGGTGAGGATAGGGAATGAAACGAAATATATCGTGAAGGCAAAGGGTATCACGCTTAACCAAGCGAATCGACAGGTCGTTAACTTTGATTCGTTGAAGGATCTAGTATGTTTGGCGATGATGAGGGCGAACGACCTCCCCAGCTAATTGTAGGCACCCACAATTTTCGGGCGCAGAAGCTGGGGGCGTGAAGGAACTTAGGGGAACGAAGGTGTGCCGTAACACCTATAGGAAACGTTACCAGTTACCTGGTACCTATGATACCGTACCCTTTGGTTACCATAAACTTTGATGGGCCTATTGCTAACTTATTCATCACACGTATTTGTAATATATATGTATGAGAACAATCTTTGATGTGCCTATTGTTAACTTATTTATTGCACGTATTTGCAAATATGTACACCTTGAATATTTCGTTTATTAAATAAATCGTGCTTCAACTTGCTTTTCACTTTGCGTGTGCGTATGTACAGTAAAAGTTAAGCCCCGCCCCTGCAAGACCGGCGGCGTGACTCATGCCGTAGCCTGAGCAGGCCTCTGTCCCCGCGTTCTCAGTTGACCTCTGTATACCCTTGAGCTCGGACGTGTATTCTCTCGCGTGGAAGAAAAATAGTAATGGCAACCTTTAATATTGCTTGTTCAACGTTTATGAAATGGTATTCAGCAAAGTGTCAAGATATAGTGGATAGTGAAAAACTTCCTATTCCCCCTCCTTTGCCTCTTTTAAAACCACATTGGATCGTGCGAAGGAGCAAGATGTACAAATACTCTATGGTTATTCTGGTGAGAGCGTTGTAGGCTTTCGTTGCACAGACGATGTATTGAAGTATGCTATAGACCTAAGCTTTATAAAGTCTCACATATACCGTGAAGTAAAAGAAACAACGCGTGCAGAAGAGAAGCAGCAGATATGGATAGTGAGTCTTATTGATGGGTGGTGTGACAAGCGGTATTATGTCATGTTACACCATACCGAGTACTCGTACACTGCGGTTGAAAATGTAAATCTCGTCATCATGGAGAATCTTAAGTATTTTTATCACTATATTAATGTATATCATGATGAGGTTCGTAGTGAGGTTGTGGCTAGTGCCCTGCGTGAGTTTTTAGCAGACTTTAGAGAGAGTATCGTCTGTTACACAAAAAGGAAAAATATGGGCATATGTTTCTCTCAAATAGTGCGCCGGATTGTGATGATGTTTAGGAGAGATAAAACATTATAAAATGTGTTTAGCTCGTGAAATTTACCCTGAAAAATGTCTGGTGCGTATTCAGGGGAGTGGGAGTGATAAAACGTTAAAACCGAAATTAATTCTTGTACCGGAAAATTTCTCAAAACACCTACCCAATATAATGGGGTACAACAATTCATGTTGGGTCAGTGCCGCACACGTTTCATTAGATTATGGTGCGACTCGCACCTCACGGATCATACGAGTTCGAACAAACTCATTCACGTATCATCAGGGTGAGTCACCCGCCCATCGACCCGTTCCTGCCTACCAGCGTGCCTCATGCGGCTCATAGTCTTCTCAGAGCTTGCGCCGAGTGGTTGTGCCGTAGTCATCTCGAGCTGTGTGAATACGATGGAACTCCCTTTGAGAAGCGTTCTCAACGCCTCGTACGACGTCTCCGTGACGAAGTCATTGTGTGTGTTCAGGCGGGAAACCGGCACCATTAACTGTGTGCTTGAAACGAACAGTAGACCTGCGAACAAACGCAAAGTTATTTATTTAAATCTTGAGGAGATGCATAAAATCTTCGTGGTAGTTGAGAGGTGGGCTGAGGACCGCTATAAAATACCAGCTGACGTAGGTATAATAAGAGAGGTGATTAGTGAAGCCTCCTCATATACCGTTGTTTGTACATTGAGTGTAAATAACAATCAACCATGCGTTGATATACGACTGATGTGGAAGAACACAGCTGATAATGGCGTTCTTGTTCCTACACGACCGTTTCATCCTCGACAGAATGTTTGAGATCGTTGGATTCCGTAAGCTGAAGCCTATATTAGACACACGTATCTCAGACATGATTTACTTTGACACAGTACTTGAATACGCTTACACCGCTCTGCTCGACGGATTTGTTGAATGTAGGAATGAGCAGGGAGAACGGACTAGCTCTGGATGCGTATTTAAAAGGCTTAGACTCTTCGAAATATCCCGAGCTTTGGTACAAAACGCTTGAGAGGTACAGAGCTGAGCTCGCCTACACTGTTCACCCTGAAGAACTGTACCTCTATATAGTAGATAGCTGCCGTTACGACTTGGAAGATTATTTCAATTGCTGCTATGCCGGGTGAAGAAGAGTTCACGATTGAAAAGTTCGGTACGTTAAGAAAAAACCCTCGATTGGAAAGGCATGATTATAAGCTTGTATTTAATGACATAGTTAACGATGACGTTTTTGCGCGTGCTTTTGATTGCGTTCTAGTGGCGCTTAAAGACAACTTACCTGCCGAGTGTAAAGTGGGTACAAAAATAGTGTTGAATGATATGAAAGCCATTTACATCGAATATAAACCGCCGTATCAGTTAAGCGGCGAGGTGATGCTTGAGCGGTTTTACCACATCGTGCAGAGTAATGCCGATGTTGATGTAGCATCAATCAGCATTGAATTTACCGTTTTGTACCGTAGAACGTAAAGACAATATATATATATATTATTTACTGTAATATTTTGCTAATACTACGTTTTGTACAATTATATATAATTAATATAAATATATATTTTTCTAATATTGGATTAATACTGTGCTTTGTATGATTATATATTTTCCATGTTTTGTACGACTATATATAATTAATATGAATATATATTTTTCTAATATTTGTTTAACACTATGATTTGCATGATTATATATTCCCTTTTCTATTATTTGATCATATATATATATATATATATCCTATTGTATATCCATTAATTAATAAACAGAACGTTGTAATGGTGTTTTATTTATTCCTTGAACAAGTTTATATCATTTTCTAAAACAGAGTAATTGAATAGATAAGTAACGAGGCTGACAGCTCAGCCAACTGTAACATAAGCTTATTTAAAATAAATAACGAATCTGGCAACTCAGCAGCCAACCGGCTGAATAATAATTATATATATGGCGTTGTCTGGCAACTCAGCAGCCGACTGACTGAATAATATAGAGAAGAAATAAATATTTAATGCTATCCTGCGCTATCTCGCAACTCTGCCAACTGGCTGATTAAGCCAACTGGTTGAATAGGGGCACTGTAAGAGGCAGGGTGTTGGACGACGGAGCCATATGAGTCCGGCAATCAGCCGAGCGAAGACTCTCCTCATCCTTTCTCTCTTCCTCTCTTGCTATCTCCTTCTGCTCCTTTAGGGGGTGAGGCGTCCCCTTCCTCCCCAAAGAAGCTCCATTAGGATAGGCATGCCCCTTTGGGGGGGTTCAGCTTGGTGAAGAATTCCGCCTCCAAGTTGAATACCCCTTGCAGCCCCATTTTGGGGTTGGCAACAAATGGGGTGCCTTGGCAACAAGGGGGGCGGGGATTTTTTCTTTTTCCTTTTTTTTTGGTAACAAAGGGGTGAGAGTTTGGCAATAAAGGGGGGTTGGGGTGCCTCGCAACAAAGGGGATGGAGGAAGGGGATTGGCACTCTTGCAACAAAAGGGGTGGGGGTTGGCACTCTTGCAACAAAGGGGATGGGGGTTTGGCACTCTTGCAACATTACGTAATATCATGGAATTGCACTTGTCCATTTTGACACTATACTACTGACACTTATTCAAAGGAGGTAACAGATGAATACCTAACAACTATGAGCCAGTTGCTTTCACCTCCCACGTTTAAAGTGTTTCGAACGTGTAATCAGAGGTAAAGTTGCTTGCTATTTACAAGTAAATAATTTATTCAATCCGAAACAGCATGGCTTCATAGCTGGAAGATCATGCCTATCACCTCTGTTAGACCACCAGGAGGAAATACTGGAAACATTGTGTCGAGGACAAAACATATATGTAATATATACTGATTTTGTAATTTATTCTGATACTGATGTAATATACTGTATACTGATACTCATTTGCTGTTTATAATAATGATTGCAGAAATTTATGCAGATATCAATGATAGTATCGTGTCGTCGTATTTCGCGGATGACACAAAGATGTGCCAGGAAATATAAAACGAAGGTGAGATAGAAAAGTTACAAAACGACAATGACACATTATACAAGTGAGCAGAAGACAACAATATAAAGTTCAACGAATAAAAACTCCTGCTTATAAGATGTATCTCTGACAGTAAATGGATGTGGAGATGAGATTGTAGGAGGTGAGTAGCATGGTCCCAAAATGGGAGAGTGCATATGCAATTGCAATGTTGATCAAATGAGTTCCATTGACACCCCCCCCCTTGTTGCAAGGTTCCTCCCCAAGAAATAAAGGAAAAAAAAGGGGGAATCCCCCCCCAGCTGCCACAAGCTGGGGGAATCCACCTAACCTAAGAGAGAGGACAGAGGAGGAGCGAGAAGACAGAGCATCCTTTCGTCTGGACCTCCAGACGAATAATAAGATTTCACCCGAGCATCAGCTGGCTGAGAAATGTAATTCAGCCAGTTCGCTTAAGCAGCCAGTTCGCTTAATATCTTGAAAGGCGTAAATGGTAGGTGTATGTGTATATATATTAATAATTTTTGAGTAGCCAGATTGTGCTATTTAATTAATTAGTGGAGATAGTCTTGACAGTTGGCTAAGAAATCCGTCAGTCGGCTTAGAAGGCGTAACCAGCCATTTGGTATAGCCATTTGGTATGTATTTATTGAAGGTGCATTGTTTATATATATTCCCATAACCCAGCTATTCCATAATATAGTTTTTATATATATATACCTCCAGGGAAGCATTTATTGGCTAATAAAACACAACTATATCATCGTGTTTATTTAGAGGAGTTAAGGGAAATAATTTTATGAAATATGTAGGAAATAAATATACATTCAAAAATAATACAGCAAAAATACACATTAAACGATATATATAAATATACACATTCTTAAATAATATTATTAGTACAGGGGAAATCCATATACATATTTATATTAAATAATAAAATTTTAACAAATATATAGAAAATAAATATAAATTCAAAATAGTTCAGAAGAAATCTATACACACTTTAAACGATTTATATAAATATACATACAAAGAAGATAATAGTACCGGAGAAATCTATATACACATTTATGTTACATAATAATAATAAATATGATAATTAAAACCCACTCTAATAGACAGAGTTTATTTCCACAACAGTTTCGATACCCACTGGCATCCTCTTCGGGTGGATACAGAAAAACGAATGAACCAAAAACAAGAGGGAAAACAGTCTAGGGACCATTAAGAAATTAGCACGTAGGTTAGATCCCGTTCTCCCGACACTGGAAGGGCATTTTTATTAAACGGACCAGCTTATAAGAACATTCGCACAAATTTAAAACTATCTTCTTGTTCTATTATTTTTTTACATTATTTTATTATTTTATTACATTTAATGCATTATTATTTATAACAGAAATTATAAATTTATTATTACATTGATTATTACACTGTTGTTTATTATACAGAAATTGTAAACCGAAAAACGAATGAAAAAGGCGAGAAGGAAATAATCCAGATACCATTAAGGAATTCGCACCTAGGATAGATCCCGTTCCCACGACCACAAGAAGGGCATTTTTTTTTATTTTTTATTTTTTTTTTTATTAAAGGGTCCTGTTATAAGTACATTCGCACGAATTAAAACTATCTTCTTGTTCTATACATACAGATTCTATTATTTTCACATAATTCCCGCATTTATTATTGCATTTACGTTTTTTAACATTTATTATTATTACCTTTACACTAATTATCATATTTATTTTATTCCCTTTATTATTACATTTATTGCATTTATATTTATTTCCACATTTATTACTTCCATTATTACATTTACATTTATTATTCCATTTACATTTTACCGAAAAAAAAAACGAATGAACCAAAAGCGAGTAAGGAAACAATCCAGAGACCTTTAAGAAATTCACACTTAGGTTAGAACCCGTTCACCCGACGCCGTAAGGGATTTTTTGACCAAGAATCTCATTAAAGGGTCTAACTTATAAGTACCTTCGTACAAATTAAAATTATCTTCTTGTTCTATACATACAGATCCTATTATTTTTTATTTTGACATAATCATTACATTCATAAAGTACCTTACTTGATTCCCAATCTATAGCATGATTATTTTCGCTGGCGTGATAAAAAATGGCATTATTAGTATTACAACTTCTGAAGGCATATTTGTGTTCTTTAATACGGGTTTCAATACTTCTTCCAGTTTCTCCTACGTATACTAAATCGCAACTTTTACAGGGAATGCTGTAGACACAGGCTTGTTCCTGTTTCGCAACGTTATTCCTAACCAATTTACTTTTCACGGTAGACGAATATTTGAACGCCAAAGCAAACTTAAAATCTTTCGTCAAGGGTTTTACTCTTTCTAAGCCGGCAATGTAAGGCAAATTCACATATTGTTTTTGATTAACTGAAGGTTCTCAAGGGGCATAAAAAGATTTTCTAGCTTTCTAGCTAGTGGGCATCGAAACTGTTGTGGAAATAAACTCTGTCTATTAGAGTGGGTTTTAAGTATCATATTTTGACTTTCACGTAGAAAAAAGTGAAGTTTTTTGCATTAATAATAAAATTTTAACAAATATATAGAAAGTAAATATACAATCAAAAATTAATATATAAACATCAAAATAATAATAGTACAGGAGAAATCTATAGACACATTATGTTCTACTGCGCTTAACTAAAATACTAAACTCTCATGTGATCGAGTCTACAGTTACATCATTGTTGCTATGTACTATGCAATAAATACGATTTAACATTATTTCATCACTCAAGGTGTGCGGATGCCTCTATTCAATGTAAAGGGCCTTCAATTCGTTCAATACTGTTTTTGTGCCCACTTTACAATTGGTTGGCAAATTATTACTCTCTAAACATGGACAGAATACAATGAAAAGCACGCACAAAGAGGGCATCGTTAGCCACAACATCACTATTAAATTCAAGTTTATAAACATTCCTTTCCAATCGAGGGTTTATTCTTACCAATCCGAGTTTTTCAACAGTGAACTCTTTTTCACAATGCATAGCGGCAGTTGAAATAATCTTCTAAGTCGTAACGACAGCTGCTCATTATATAAAGAAACAATTCTTCAGGGTGAACGGTGTAGGTGAACTCTGCCCTGTACCGCTCAAGTCCTTTGTACCAAAGTTCATGATATTTCAAAGAGTCTAAACCTTTTAAAAAAGCATCCAGCTCTAGACCATTCTCGCCATGTTCATTCCCACACTCGGTAAATACTTCGAGCAGAGCTGTGTATACGCATTCAAGAACCGTATCAAAATAAAGTATATCCGTAACACGTGCGTTTAATATAGGCTTCAGCTTGTGGAAACCGACGATTTTGAACATTCTGTCGAGGATGAAGCGGTTTCGCGTGGGGACAAGAACGTTATTATCAGATGCATTCTTCCACATCAGTCGTATATCAATGCATGGCTGATCGTTATTTATACACAACGTGAGAGCGTATCACTAATCTGTTCTCTTTTTGTGCCTACACCTGCAGGTATTTTATAACGATCCTCGCTCCACTTCTCAACTATCACGAAGACTCTATTCATCTCCTCAACACTTAAATAAACAACATTCCGTTTACCAGAGTTTGTTTGTCTACAAGTCGTTTCTAGTACATAGTTAACGGCACCGGTTTTACCCTTGAACACACGTAATGACTTCGTCACGGACACATCGGATACGGCATTGAGAATGCTGCTCAACGGAAGCTCCATCGTATTCTATTGTGAGGAGTACACGTCCAGTCGGTTCAAGCTCTGAGATGACTATGAGCAGCCGGTGCGCGGTTTGGTTTGGCACGGAGACAGGTGTGGGAAACGAGTCACACGGGTGTCTTACCAAGCATCAATGTTTTGTGTACGGGTTTGCTCCAACATGAAAGAGTCATGTGAATACTTGTGCCCCATTATACTGGGCAATCAGAATTTTTCCTTCACACAAACTAATATCGGCTTTAATGTTTTATCACTTCCCAGAATGCGCACCGGGCATTTTCGTTTAGGGTGATTTTCAATAACTAAACACATTTTATTCACACTCCGTCGCACTATTTGAGAGAAACATGTGTCCATATTTATCCTTTTTGCCTAGCACGCGATACTCGTCTCTAAATTCTATTAAAAACTCACACAGTCCTTTAGCCACAACCTCACTGCGAACCTCGTCATGATATATATGAATGTAGTGGTAAAAGTATTTCAGACTGTCCAATATGACAAGATTTAAATTCTCAGCCGCAGGGTACGAGTACTCGGTATGATCAGAGATGGGCAAGATCACCAACTTTGGTGATCTTGAAGATCAAGATCAGATCACCAGAAAAATGTGATCTTGAAGATCAAGATCAGATCACCAGAAAAATGTGATCTTGAAGATCAAGATCAGATCACCAGAAAAATGTGATCTTGAAGATCAAGATCAGATCACCAGAAAAATGTGATCTTGAAGATCCAGATCAAGATCGTGATCTTGAAGATCACTTTTCAAGATCACTTTTTAAGATCACTTTTATATGAATTGAAAAAAGTTGTACTCTTGTAGAGTAAACAAAAACAAATTATTTTGTTAATCACTCCTGAAAAGTATCACACCTAATACTCCCGTGAGGGCTGAGGCAATACAAGCATCGCATCCTACCCATGTCACCTGATCTAAACCACGGGGATTGACGATTCCCCTTTCAGTTTTTCAGGTGGTAAACTTAAAACTTAGTATTATCATAACTTATCAGCAAAGAAAAACTATTAAATGACCTACATATAGTTTTTAGTTCTATTTTTCTCAATTCTCATTTCACCAGGTCCATAACCCATATCAATGAATGGTCAGCATATATAATAAACATTTTTTACATAGAATTTAATTTTACAGTTTTACTGCAGTACGCAATTACTGACAATATAAGGGTAAAAACCGCAAGTTAAGAGTGTTAATTTAATGTTCAACCGCTGTAAACATTTGCTTTCAGCAAAACCAATTGTTCAAAGTTACCATCCGAGAGACGACTTCGTTTGGGGCTATGAACCATGCCAGCAAACGAAAACAACCGTTCCACTGGTGCAGAGGAAGGTAGCGTGGTGTTATACCTCTTGAAGATCTTCTTTATAGCAGGATACCTATCTAAAGAGTCGAGTGCCTTACTGGTGTCCTGCAAATAATTGAGGACTTCCAAGTCTTCCTTGTTGTTAGGAGTAGAGAATGAGCCGTCCATAGTTCTGAAGAAATCGTCTTCAGATGATGAGTCTGAGTTCACCGAACTATTACCACTGCTGTCAGAATTACAATTTCTTACAGCCATTTGCAGCTTGTCTTTTACTTGAGACTTGATTGCTTCATGATCGCCGAAATTAGGCCCTTGCAACAATGATATCCATCTAAGTTTGAAATACGGATGAGATACTGAGGCCAAAACGGCATCAGTTACCTCGGGGCTCAACGACAAAAAATGACCAAATCTGGCATTGAAGCCAGAGACGACTGCTGCCAGTAATGGCATGCAGTGTCTCAAGCGCAGGTCGTTTGGTTGGATAGGCTCCAATCTTGCGAGGGCATCTTGAGTCACTAGGACTGTTGGAAGAAGACAACCGTAGTAGCATTCTTTCTCTGCCTGTAATTTGTTGAGGGCTGCTGCAATTGGTTTTAGAACAGACAAATGAGTCAATGAGTCGTACATTGAGTTCCATCGGGTGACGCATGGGTACCTAAATTGGACGCCAGTTATTTCCTGTATGGGATGATAGTTTCACTGACTCCTCTCCATGCTCTCCTGAATGTTCAGGAAAGTTGCTGATGATAACCTCTTCATCTGAATCTTTTTCATCATCATCTTCATCTGCATCATCTTCATCAATGTCGTCAGTACGATTCTGAACACGAACACCGAACTCTTTAAAGCATTTCACCATGTTCGATGCATTGTCGGTGACTGTAGATACAACTTTTCTATAAGATAAACCATGCTCCGAGTTGATCCTGTCCAATATTCCAGCAATTTTATCAAAGCTATGTGTTCTACGAAATCTTCGGCATGCCAGTGCAGCTGATCCTCGCGACAAGTCATCATTGATCTGTAATGTAAGAATATAAAATCAATGTTTGTATGAACATTTTTTTAAGCTTAATTTAATAATATTGGTTAGACACGCACCAGCTAAACTGCGCCACCAAACATTGAAGAGAAAAACTATGTGATATAAAGGACAATTCAGCGATGAGTCGCCTACCATACCACCACATCAGTGACCCATCCCATAAGAGCAAAATGTGGAAGAGTCCATATTCACAGCCTGTGAATATGGACTCTTCCACATTTTGCTGTGAATCAGACACAATGACAGATGACAGAATCATTGAATTAGTGTGAAATTACTGTGAATCACAGCAAAATGAAGACTCACCAAATTAATGAATGAGGAACACATGTCGAATAATTGAAAAGATTATACTATAAGTCTATCAGACTATCAGTCTATCACCAATGGTCAATTTATCAATTATATAAAAATAATACACTAAATCAATAGCATACCCAATGTGCAGTGACTCCCATGAAACTGCGGTGATTAGTTGACCATATGTCGCGTGTAACACACACATGGTCAACTGCTGCCAGTTTTGCTTGTATGTCTTCCTTCATTGTACTGGTTGTTGTTGCAAGAGATCTAGCCAGGGTGCGTCTAGATGGCACCTGAACAGCCGGGTTGACGTCTGAAAAAAATATTTAAAATTAAAACAAATACAATAGATTAGCTATGGAAAAAATATCAAAATATTTAGCTAGGCTAGCGATAGTCTAATGTTCATACAAATAATATGATTAATTATTTTAATCAGATATTAGCTATGGAAAAAATAGCAAAATATTTGAGTTATACTAACATGAAAGAAGATCCTTAAATTCATGTAGTTCAACTAGGCTCAATGGTAGGAGCCCATTAGCCACAAGCGAGAGAATCTTCTTTTCAAGGATATCCTTGCATATTGGTGGTCCTGGTTTTTGCTTGGAAATGTGGAACATGCTTAGTGTTGACTGCTTGGCAATTTTGGCAGGGCCAGCATTGCTGCCGCTGGCATCTTCTTCTTTAGCTGGACGCTTGCGAGATTTCTTCTCCGATTCATATTCACCCAAAAGATCCGAATGTAGTTTCTGCACAAGAAAATAAATTATTATCATGCGGAGAGACTTCTTGAACACCCTGTATAATATTTATCAGAGTATCAAACTTCTAGTTGAAATTAATACTTAACAAGATTCTAAAATTTTGTTATCTTTAACTAAAATTATTTTCACCATGATCAGTGCATTTTTATCCTATGTTAAATTGAAAGCCGAATTTCGTCCTTCAGTAACTAAATAGGAGAAATTACAGACATGGATCAGACAGAGAGAAAGACAGATACACCTGGCGTTTTATTATAGTTGGATATCGGCAGTTTTTAATGTAGTTACTAGTCCATAATCTATTAATATCTGAAGTGCACAATATATTCAAATGGACGTCTATGTAAATGTAGCATTAGTCTTGTATGGCACCAGTCACTTAAAATATGACTTGAACCATTATGTTAATGTTGCTACTTACTACTTAGTTACTAAGTAGTACTAATCCTGAGGTGCCTCAGAAGATTGCTTGTTGAGTCGAGGCCAGCAGACAGAATTGTAGTTTTCTTTGTACACTGCCTACAAATAACTTTGATACTGTTTCCAGTTTTTTCGACAATTTGAAAATATTTTCCGTTGAATAGCACAGATTGATCCTTATTACCAACATTGTTATCTAAATATATTGAATACTGTTCTGGTGACAACCTAGAATATTTGGTTCCCTTGGGAGCCTGTTGAAGTTGTAAAATTGCACTCATTATTAAAAAATTCAATCTGTAAATAAAATATGTTTAGAATTAATTTATTATGAATACGGACCTATAGGCTATATTTTATGCCTATATATAATAATATATTAATAGAACACTTTTAACATAATTGCACAGTAAATTACACTTTTTACGAGCCTAAATTCCACAGCAACTACACCTTCCATGAGCCCACGCATGACGCAAGTCACCCAACTAACAGAAAACATAAACAGTCGGTGTTGAACAAAGTTGCCACCAGATGTCTTGGACAAAAAACAAATGACATTCGCATAGCGGCATATTTAAGAATCTGAAATTAAAAGTGATCTTGAAGTCTAAAGTGATCTTCAAGATCAAGATCACAAGAAATAAAGTGATCTTAGATCAAGATCAAGATCACCATAATAAAAGTGATCTTCAAGATCAAGATCAGATCACGATCTTGATCTTCAAGATCACGATCTGATCTTGAAGATCAAGATCGTGCCCATCTCTGGGTATGATGCAGCATGACATCATACCGCTTGTTACACCAATCATTAACAAGACTCACTACCCATACCCGTTGCTTCTCTTCTGCACGTGTTGTTTCTTTCACTTCACGGTATATGTACGCTTTTATACAGTTTATTCCTACAACGTAGTCCATTACATTGTTTGTGCAGCGAATTCCTGCAATGCTCTCGCCAGAATATCCATATAGTATTTGAACTTCTTGTTCCTAACGCTTCGCACGGTTGAACGTAGCCTTAAAAGTCTCAAAGGAGGGAGGGCTAGGGAGTTTTTCAGTATCCACCACATCTGTCGACTTTACCGAATACCACTTTATAAACGTTGAGCACGCAATATCAAAGGTAGCCATCACTATTTTTCGTTTACGTGAGAATTCTTCAAATACACGTCTGAGAGCCAGGGCTTGCAGCGGTCAATTGAGCACGCAGGGGTAGAGATTTGCCCAGGTAGTAGCAGGAGTCACATGCCCCTTTGATTGATTTTACAGTTGGCTGGGCTTAAGACTTTTTCCTCTACATACGCGCGCACACACACAAAGGAGAAAGTGAAACCCTAATTGAAACGTGACTTATTAAATAAACATATTCAAAAACAAGTAATACATAAAATAAACATATCGTTAACAAGTAAACCGGTATACACACACACACACACACACACACACACACACACACATATATATATATATATATATATATATATATATATATATACTGTATGTATATATGTATACAGCAATACATTCAAGAGCTATGGTACCCAAAGGGTACGGTATCGTACGTGCCAGGCACCTGGTAACGTTTCTTATAGGTATTACGGCACACCTTCGTACCCCTAAGTTCTTTCACGCCCCCCAGTTTCTGTGCCCGAAAATTGTGGGTCCCTACAGTCAGTTAGGGCGGTTGGTCACCCTCATCTTCCAAATACACTAGCTTCACGATATATTTCAGCTCCTCCCACACCCTCACCCATACCCCATAAGTTTTTGGCCCTGTTGATACAAAGGAGTCAGCGTATGCACTATCACCATACTCATACTTGATCTCGTCAGTCAACTGTCCGAGAAATTCCCCAATCGGCGGCATGTATTCACCCTCCCGAGCTATGAATATTACGCTCTCTGTGTTGGAGTACAGGACCCTCCGCCCAAGCGAGTGCAGTAGTTCCCAAATCTTGATGCGTGCGTATGCCGTTGTAAAGCTGGCTACAGGTATGTGAGGTATCTGTGGCCAATTCGGTGATGTACTTTATTATGTACGTATTCCCTACATTCACGATCTCCATGACCTCTTTATCGGGAGCATTGGCATAATCCACACCTCGTTATAACTTTGTGCCAGATAAACTTTCCCCTTGTCAGTATTCTGTGCAAATTTTCTCCAAAGACTATTTAGGCATAAATTTGCACTAAAGCGCTTGCCCGGGTTCTTAAAAATTTGGGCCCGTTCAAGTTTTATCGCTTCACGGTCACGGTCGCGCTGAATATACTACGATTTTTCAACCTCGGTCCCAACCCCTCGCGAATGCCCGGATGCTTCTACCTTTTCCTTCAAAAAAGTATTTATGTACAGCAAGAAAAGGTTGGGTAGCTTCTGAAACCTCCACATCTCATATATCTTCAATTTTCTGTAGCCGTGGCGAAGGCCTAGGCTCACCTTAGGGCTTGTATATATATATATATATATATATATATATATATATATATATATATATAATATATATATATATATATTAGGGTGTCTCTTATTGGGTAGTCAAAAATTAAAATGTTGAATTATTTTATCTGCGCCCCCTAAAATAGTTCCATTTAGCATCAAAACTAAAACTTGAAAGTTTGACACAAATTGGCTTATATTTAGGGGTCGCCCCCGGCTAATAAAAATGGTGACCATGGCATAATAGCTCCTGACATATGATTATGCTCATTATACACATAATTCCTTCCTTCTTTTTTTAGTTTGATTCGTTTTTATAAGTATAGGCCTTCTTATTTATCATTGATCCTTTTCTAACCTATCCTTGATGTTGTTATAATTCATCCTTTGGTCCTCAATCCTTCTTTATCCCAATCCTTTTTCTCCTATCCAAAATCCTTCCTGGCTCTTTTTTTATATACAATCAGCAATGAAGCATTGCTTAAAAAAAAAACCATTAGTTTATTATATAGAGATAAATTCAAAATGCCAGTGCTATTTACATACTTTAATTACTTTAATTAGCATTATTTCCTTATACAACATTTATTTAATATACAATGATTATACAATATGGTGTATTTTAAGGTGCGACCTCATTGATGGTTATTTTTTGAGAAGAACAGTTTTTGATGGAACTGGGTGACTCTGGCAGTGTTTTGCAACAATTTGGAGCAGGAACTGGAGCTGCTCTTCCCCCACTGTCAATTTCTTATTCAGCTCTTGAACTAAAGCTACTGCACGTTCTGCCCGGTCATTTACAACAGATAGAGCTGCAACAATAGCTCTGGCCCTTAAATATTCACAGTTGGATGTCCAAGTGCTGGGTGCCTTGTTCAGAAATCCTTCTGGCAAATTCAGCTTAGTAAAGAATTCTCTAGTATTTCCTGTAACAAGTTGGTGTAGTCCTTCACCAGAGCAGAAGGTCGATTCAGGAATCCGAGGACGCTTGGGTGGTCTATCAGTGGACTCATCTTCTAATGCCTTTACCATGCGTTTCTTTACATCTGTAGTAATTCGCTCATCAAAGAAAGCAAGACCAACTGCTTCTTCAGACAGGTACCATAAGTGGTTAGAGAGCTTTTTTTTAGTTGCATCAGAAATCCTTTTGTTAGGATAATTAATCAATGACCTCATAAGGAGCCAGTCATTAAATGGGGTTTCAATAGGGAGTGAGGATGTTGTCCAAGCCTTCATATAGATGAGAACAGAAAAAAGGGAAAGATCTCGAATTCTTCGTTCTTCAGTCTTAGTCATCTTGAACTGGTTTCGAAAAAGTCACATCTTGATAGAATAGAGCGCTTTGGACATCCAGCGAGCTCGATGCATGGCACCTGGTGCACGAAACTTGATGCCTTTATTGGGGACACCTCCAAGAAAGATGATGGACAGATCCAAAAGTTCTTGATAGTCATCCCGTAGCATAGGTGCCTGGGATCTAGCAAACTGAATTAGTTCAGTTTTAGACTGGATAATTGCTTCTTTAGTAATCGTGTCTGTCTCACCTGTTTGGAACTGGCTTTGATCAACAGAAGTCCAATTGTCACGAAAACGCTTAAAGATCAATATCTCTGGACCAGTTGATGTAGATCCCAATGTTGCTTCAAATGCAGCTCCCAACAATAAATCTAAAACATGGTGTCTACAAGGCAAGTACAAAACATCATGTCCCAATTTTGCTTCGATGAGAGCACAGGCTCCACTATATTGACCCATGTTTGAAGCTGTTGTATCGAAACAAATTGCTTTTACTCCCTCTGTAATTCCCCATTCATTCAGGCAGTTAAAGACGGCTTCAGCTTGTGCTTCTCCAGTTGAGTTTGGGATTTTGGGGACACCAAGCAGCTGTTCAACACCAGGTCCTGACACAAGTACTGGGAGACGATCAATGTGCTTGTGCGAGGTGAGGTCCTCCATCATCTTGCCATCCCAGTGGACTGTCATAGAACATTCTCCATGGAAATGCTCCTTAAGTTCTTTAGCATTACGAGCTCGGTTCTTATTTCGAAGACGATGGATAGAATGTTGGTTTATGTTGTAATCTGAAGCGTCCAAACCAAAGCTTTTAGCTGCCTCTGCGAGGATAAATGTTGCCTTTCTAGAGGAAATTTGTGTACGATCCAGGGCAGCAGACATCTGAATAGTCATGATGTTTTTCATGCCTCGTTTTTTCTTAGATTTTGGTAAAGCACAAGCTCCTTTGGGCTCCTCCTCATTCTCACTTTAATCAGTGTTGCTGGAAGATGTGGAAGAAGCCAGTACAACTTGACTAGTAGACGCCTCCATCAAAGATTCTGACTTCCTTTTTCTCTCTGCCTCAGCTTCCAACCGTTTGACTGCATTTTTTGTGCGGTGAAGATGTACAGTGTCCACTAAGGTGGAGTGAAAATATCATTTTTGGATTTTTAATTTACTTGAGTGTGGAAAAGTTGCCAATGGGCTTTAGAAACAAGCATGTGAAATTATAATACAATTGAAGCATTGCTTGATTGACCACCAGCTATTTTAATATATGGCATATTTCATGTTTTAACGATCGCTTTGCCCATCAGGAGTCATCCAAGATGCTGGTCTTTCATCCATGTTTATGCAAATAATTAACAGCTTAGTTTGCTGTAGACTGTTTTATTGCATACTTGAGGTTGACATTTAAGATTACAACATGTGTGGAATGTAAATTAATGGCAATTACAGAGGGTGGCCAAATTATTAGAGCTGATGTGAGTAAGTGAGATAAGAAAGAGTTTAGTTAACCATACATTGATTTAATGCTAGTTTCAGTGATGGTAGTGATTTGGTGCGATAACATATGCAGTCCGTGAGTCAGAGGGGATGGGAGATTGGGAGTGGGGGGAGAGTGAGTAATATGCAAAGCGCGGCTGCTCCGCCAAGCTCAGTGCACATGTGGCAGTGAGAATTGAAGGTTATTTGTGCTGTTATCATCATTTTTTCGTGAAACTTGATATTAAAAGTAAGTTAATTACATATTGATATCTGTTTATAGGTGTTTGACAAGTGAGTGTGACAGTATTAATTTGATATTTCTTTTTCTTGCAGAAATTCTTTAATAGTCTTACATTGCTTACAATTTATAATAATTGTTTTTTTTTTCAGAATGGAAATTATTACGAGGGAGAAGGCGGCATGTGTGATTTTTGGCGCGCCACGCGAGATACCCACAAATGTTCTTCCCACCTACGCTGATGTTATGAAGGCTTACATCCATACAAGACAACAGCTGACAACGAAGAATAACAAATATCCACCGTTCGCCGAAGTATCAAAAAAAGTTTGCGTTGATGTTGAACTTGTTTGGGAGAAAGCGTCTCTTCCGACCGTGACGCACGGACGAGTGATTGAAACGCTCAGACCGTACAACGAGAAATACAAGAAAATCTTGAAACCATACAAGGCTCGGAAGGACAACGACAACTACAAGCAACAACTTGAACAGTTCAGAGAAGACGCAGATAAACTCTTCGACATTAGCAAATGCAAATGTGTAGATTTCGTCATGAGCTGTAAGTGCGAAAGAGCGGACAAAGTACCACTCAAAGAAAGAAAGTTTCTAGAGGACCAGAGAGGAGCCAGAAAGATGATTATAGGAGGCATCGATCTGGTGGAAACAACAAAGCTACAGAAGAAAATATCCAGGAAAGTCTGTGAATCGAGAAGACACAGCATTCACCAAGAACAATCGAAGCAGCAATGCAATTCTGGAAGTTACAACGAGGAAGACAAGGACGACGACACCGACAACAGCGACGAAGAATACACCCTATCTAAGTCACACTGTAAACCTGATCTATCGACACTGGAGAGTAAACGTCAAAGAATGACGATGACTGTACGATTACCATGTTTGACTAAAGCGTGCGATAGAACGGGCGTCTCAGATCGAGCAGCAGCCGTTATTGCCTCATCCGTGCTACAAGACATTGGAATTGTGTCTACAAATGACACCTCCAAAGTCATTGATCGTAGTAAAATTCGCCGAGAAAGAAGTAGAACTCGTCAAGAACTGACAAAACTAGACAGCAGTATGACAGACTTGCCTGGATTGTACTTCGACGGTCGAAAGGATAGAACGATGAAAAATGTACGAGACGCCGCAGGACATGGCCACCGGGACAGAGATACAGAAGAGCACGTCAGCATTATTTGTGAACCAGGTTCATCGTACTTTGGCCACGTGACGCCGTCAAGTGGATCAAGCAAGGCGATTTCCAAAGTAATCTTTGAATGCTTGGCTGCGCGAAGTGTGGATCTCGACAGTGTGAAAGTCGTCGGATGCGACGGAACCGCTGTCAACACTGGACATAATGGCGGAGTTATTCGGCAGCTTGAGGAATTACTACAAAAACCGCTGCAATGGCTCGTGTGCTTATTACATGCTAACGAGCTCCCCCTGCGACACCTGTTTCAGCATTTAGATGGAGCAACTACAGGACCTAAGTGCTTCTCAGGACCGATAGGGAAATCTCTCACAGCATGCACGGAACTCCATATAACATCGTATGAACCTATATCTCCATTACAGCCACTGCCGCATGTTGACGTGAAGGACCTGAGCACTGACCAGCAGTACCTGTGGCAGATGTGTCAAGCTGTCAGTGAAGGACACTGTCCCTGTGATCTAGCATTGCGAAAACCGGGACCATTGAACCACTCGCGATGGTTGACAACTGCCAACAGAATCCTCCGCCTCTATGTTGGACTCGATGCACCATCCAACAACATCAAAACTCTTGTCACATTCATCATTCGGGTCTACGCCCCAACATGGTTCGCCATCAAGACGCAGCCATCATGCAAAGATGGAGCCAAACATCTGCACGGGATGATGGTGAGAACACGGTACCTCAGCTCCTCTCTAAAGAAAGTCGTCGACCCGGTGATTCGGCGAAACGGCTTCTGCGGACACCCCGAGAACGTGCTATTAGCCATGATCACAGATGAGCGACCACATATAAGGGAACTCGGACTCAGAAGAATCATGAAGGCAAGATCACATGTGTCTGCAAACAAAATCCGCAGGTTTCGAGTGCCACCGCTCAACCTCGACGCGACCGAATACCAGGACATGGTCGATTGGCAGACTTTGACCGTGACGGAGCCTCCTGTTACGATGGATATGACGGACAACGAATTGAACGACATGATCTCTGCTCAAATTTCACCAAGTGTCCTCTTCCCTCGCTTCCCTTGTCACACACAGGCGGTGGAAAGATGTATGAACCTAGTTACCGAAGCTTCAGCCGCTGTGTGTGGCGAGACGTCCCGCCATGGATTTATTCGGGCTCGCGTCGCTTCTCGGCAGCTTATGCCGAAACTTGAGTCTAAACGTGACTATCAATTCTGAATTAACCATGCATGCATAACTCAGACTCTATCGTTAGCATAATAGTGTGCCAAAATAACTAAAAATATATAGTCTGATGTTTACTCGTATTTTAGGTATTTTTGTGTAAAATCGTATATTATTGTAAACTTATAACGTCTGGTGGTCGATCAAAAGATTGTCTGATTTGAATAAACTTTTTTGCATATTGTTCTATTAGTCCATTGGCAACTTTTAAAACCTCAAGTAAGTTAAAATTCACAAAAAAAATTTTTTGGGCCATTTTCACTCCACCCTAGTGTCCACACCACCGATTGAGCCAGGACGACCTTTTTGTCTTTGCAGTTGAAGGAACTCCCAGTCCTCACGATTCTTGATCAGCTTCTCAGCGTCTCCATCGGCGATGTCAAAGAGATCTTCCAATCGCTCTACAAAATCAGCCTCCTTGGTTTTATGGCTCTGGCTTGTTCTGGAAGCATGCTTCTTTAAGCAAGTCCATTCGTTAAAGAAATTCTCTAACTTCTTCATGGCACGAGGTTCCTGCTGAGTAGGAATATTGGCCTTATCCCAGATAACTGTTGTGGCTCGAATAGATTGACGCAGAGCATCGCGGATTGTCATGTTTTTCTCTCTGTGGAGGTGCATAAAATAACCAAAAGTTTGCCTATATGGGGGCAGCTTTGAGCCTTTAATATCATCTACTGTAGATCCGAGCAAATAGAATGGTCTTCTTGTATTCATCTGCAAAATAAGAAAACAAAATATTAATGTAGTGTTATGGTTTTGTAGAGCAGGGCTAAATCACTGTTTTGACTTTTTTAAATTACAAAAAAAAAAAATTTGGTAGACATAACAGTTAATTTGGTCTATTTTATAAATCTAACGTATTTTTCTCAATTATTATTCCTATTATTTTTTAATCTAAGAAACAAGGAATAAATATTTTTGTAGTAGAAATTTATATTTTGCTATTTTATTGGAAATAGAAACAGTGGCATCACTACGGTTGGTGTCACCCAGTGCGGTAACTCATGGTGTCACCCACCCCCCCATGGACTTCCTCCCGTACCAGACCATACAGAATCCTTAGTATTGTTTTTTGTACTAATGTTACTCGTAAATCGTAATTCCCGTATATCACTGAATGTAATGGCAATAGTAGTGACATAAACAACTAGCAAAATTAAAATTACTCCTTTAAATTACAATATCATACGCACAGCCTAAATGTATTTACATTTACATAGTTTCATGTGGTTAAAGTGAAAATTCGGTAAGAAAACAATAGAATTCGAAGTAAAAACATTTAAGAACTACATCAAAATTATGTTCATTTTAACGTTAAACTTTACCGTTACATGAGATACATTAATGGATTAGGTTTGCATAATCAATAACGGCCCAAATAATGTAGAAGTTGTAGACAAATGCATATGGAAATATACTCATAAATTTGAGGCTGCAACATCATAAAGACAGAGGCTGCAACAACTGAGCGGAAGCCTTTTTTTATTTTTCTCCTTCTTTTCCTTTAATTACTACTTCATTCTCAAAAAAGTTATTGATATAGGTTCACAAATACTAATTACCACAATATTGTAGCTAAAACAACAGAAAATTTGACAAAATCAGCGACTATAAAAACACCAGCAGCAACGAAAACAACAGCGCGTGCTTGTAGAGCGTGCAGACGAAACCACGTGATTCGAAGCGTCATTGTAATTGGGTAATAATGACAGCTTTGACCGGAGCGCATTAGAAGGTTCAAAAAGTAAATTAGCATAGAGTTTTAGCCTTGTAGGTATATTGATACATGTAAGCTGGGCTTACGAAAAATGTTTTTGTTGTTATAACTAACTACAGGGATATTTTTATAAAAAATAATAAATTTCTGCTCAAACACTGCACAAAAACCCCCGCACCCCTCTAGTGACGCCACTGATAGAAACACAGATCATGAAACACATGTCAGGTAAAATTTCCATTGAACTAAATTAAATTCTTTGTTAAAAATAGCAACATTGTTTAAAACTTCATAATATGTGTATAAGAGCATAAATTCTAATTTTTTCATTAAATTCATTAAATTTTTTTCAAACTAATAACAAAATCAGTATAAATAATTGTGAAAAATATAAATAACATAGTTTATTATCTGATAATAGCAAAAAAGAAGTATAGTGATACACAGTTACACACCTTTTACTTATGACAGCAGAACACTGAATGATGACAAATAAACAATTGCAACATAATCTGGAGCATTCTTGATGAAACATGTTTAAACAGGTTGATCTTGTCTTATCAAGCAATATTTTCAGCTACAAACTTGACAATTATCTCTAATATATTCATTTAATTGAATTCATAATAAATATGATGATTAATTAATTAAAAACATGTTTAGTATACTTGACAACTGCTAGTAATTTCAAATATTAATTGCATAAATAATAGCTATATTTTATGAACTTTAATAAGCGGGGACGACCTCTAAAAATTGTTCAATCCAAAAAAAATCTTATATGTGATGTTTTTTCAACCAATGGAACTGGCTGAGGGGGGCGCAACCTAAAAAAATCAACACTTCGAAAATAAGAGACACCCTAATATATATATATATACACATATATACTCTGATCTTCCGCTGGTTGAGTCTGTGATTACATGACCCATTGTTCTCCTGTGCGCACTTCACGCACAGGGAAACATGAGCTTGTGATCTATAACGACGGGTAAGATCGGCATCCATAAATCGAGAGGGGGGAGCACATCTATGAAAGAAAGACCGAAATAATTCTTGTTCAAATTTGCCAAGAACTCTTCGATGGTGGGCAGAGTGGGACCCGCCAGTTTTTCAGGTGCTCCTACAGGGTACGGATTGTTCTTCATCACGTAGGTATATGAAGAACAGAAATCGTAGTAATGGAGTTTCACGCCCTCCGTGTACGAAAAGTATATCTTGAATGGGTTTGTACGCCCTCCGAACAAGCTATAACCACACTTGAGAGGGTCCAACACCAGTGAGCGCTTGATGGTTTTTATTTTTTCGTGGTACTGCCAATCTGTCTCCATCCGTGCATCATACTCATGCTCCCACAAGATGTTGTGAGTGAACTGGGAGCCTATAAGTTGAACGCGGGTCCGAGTCCATGCAAGACTGTCGGCAGGAGATCTACCGTGGATATCTCCAACGATTCCACACTCAGGACGTGGGCATCCATGCCACCGGCAAACGTTAAAGGAGTACACAGTCTTCTCGCCAGTGACCCGGTCTTCGCTTAGGCCATCGACCCAAAAAGCGACCATTGACCTTAATGGGTACTTCCCGCGTGTTGCGGGCATGTTTTGTGTATCCACTAGCCTGCTGTTGTTGGTGTATGAGCCAGTATGTAGTCTTATGCTCATAACTGCGATATATATTTCTGTGAATGACGGCTAAGTTTTCTTTAGGCATGAAATTGTTCTTCAACACAGCAAAGCACAATGAGGCAATCGTGGTTGCGACTTGCAGCGGATCGCAGTTGAACCGATCTATGTACATCCTTCTAAAGGCATGGAAGCTTTCTCTAAGCACGCGCACATCATTCACGCAATATCGCTCACATTCATCAGCTATTCTGTAAGAAATATCTTCATTAAAACTGTTGTAGTAGCGGTCAAAATTTTCACGCTCACTTTCACACATGTTGGCGTAGTTAAAGTAATGTTTTGGGGGAGGTAGTCCTACGTAATTTAAAGTGTCGCTACTGAAGAAAGTGTGAGGGAAATACCCTTTTGAAACTTCGGCGGCTACACCCATCACCTTGGGTAGCTTGGCCAATTTACAAGCTGTGAATAATAAAGTGTCTTTAAATTGAACACTGCCTCTTATTTGGATTTGTATAAGTTTGTTTCCCCTCTTGAAGCAGGTCCTTATAAAAGAATTGTGTGTCAAATTTTGCCCCGTTATGGGCAAGAATATACAGTCAATTTTTTTAACTTCTCCGCTAACTTTACAATAGAGGATAGAAAGAGTTTCACTGGGTTGCCGTGGGTGATCGTTTGAAAAACGTTTGTCCGTTTACCACATTTATGACACTCACCACACTCAGCCTCCATGCACTTATCGAAGATAGTCTGACTCAAGTAGATGTGGGATAACCTCTTTGGTTTCAGCAATCGTATATGTTTCTATATCGTAGTACAGTTATACAAGGTCTATTTTTAGGCTTAGCGTCTTTCATATAACATACATGCTTCACTCCATACGCCTTATATTTTTCATGGCATGTAGGACAGTGAATTTCATTACATTTATGCTTGAATTTCCCGCAAATATCCATCATATGAAACATACCACATTCTCAGAGTCTCATTTTCCTGCCCATGCCAATTGACTTATGGAGCTCAAAGCATTTATTATCGAAAAATATACGTCTGCACACTTTACAATCCCTCTTCTCAACTTCAACTACACGACTTTCACATTTGGAGGTTTTACACTGCTCCCATACCATGTGGCATTCCTTACAATGTTTCACTAAATCATCAGCAAACTCGAGACATCCCTTACACAAATCATGATGCCTTCCATATTTTTTACTTTTATCATAACTAGCGTAAATGTTCCTTATATTACGGATGGAGAGATAAGTAGAGGTCTTGCACGATCTCGCACACAGTTTTTAAAAACATACACAGTCCTACGACGATCATCCATTCCAAATACAACTATACGAACATTCATTTCCTGCTCTATCCTTTTCAGCCACTTTACTGGCACGCTGCGCAACCGTAGGCAACCAAATAAAGAGTAAACATATGGGCCAAGACTAATGCTATAAAGCCACAACCACGATCGGTGTTTATATGCCGTCTGTTAATAGCCCGGTAATTGAAGTTAAGAGCGTAAGATGTGGCCGTATGATCCGGAACACGGAATACACGGTCAATATCTATCGTGAAGTTGTCCATGTTGAAGTTTGTACTATTTTGAGAGGCCTGCATTATACGGCTCAAAATATAATCTATATCTACAGCAGCAAAGCGTCTGAATGGTATTACTACCCAAAAATCATTTACATCCGCGTCATCTGACCCGAACCCGAATAACAGCCTCGTTTTGACTTCACGTTCTTCGCGGTTCTGTAGGACAAACTCCACAATACGTTCAACTACGCGTCGCCAGGGTCAACCCTGACTACGTACTGGTTTATAGTCAGGGCCGGGGTGAAGGTGGAGGGGCACACCAGTTCAAATGTTATACCATCCTCTACAGACCGAGAAGCTGCTGCTGCTCTTGTGGAGGATTTGCCCCGAATTGAAGAGGAATAAGGGGACGTATTTTTATTTGAGGAAGGAGCACGTGTGGGGGTTGTGTCGTAAGACGTAGAGGGTTGGGGTTCTATTACTGGGAGTCTAACAACCGGTGCACTCCTGGCGCGCTTTATGCCTGACGTGGAAGGCTCTTCATCATGCCTCCGCTTTGAATTGTCGCGTGGTGGTGTTACATGCGCTGCTGGTGTGGGTTCGTCAGCGGAGATGGAGTCTGTGACCACAACTACACTGTCATCGGGATCGTATGTAATATCGATGATGGGGACATGATGCTGTACCTCGTCGTCAATCACGGTTCTGTGGAAGAAGAGGAAAAAAACAAGACTGTAGATTAAAAGGAACACCACTGAAATTTTTATTATATTTTGTAAATGTTCCACTTAGGGGTGTGACGTGTTAGAGATGGATTCTGTAGAAAATTTCAGCTTCATGAGCCCGTCCACATGTTTTATATCTGGGCCTACAGGATGTGGTAAAACTGTGTTTATGCATAAAATCATTAATGATAAGGTGGAGATGTACTCCAAATTTGTGCATCAAGTCATATGGTGCTATTCGACGTACCGATCAGTATTCATCAAGTACTAAGATGATATTTTGTTCCACAAAAGCATATATAACGTTGGTTCGTTAAAGGGAAATGAACATACAGTCATTGTAATTGACGATCTCATGTTAGAAATGGAAAAAACGTTTGCCGAGACATTTACAGTGTTTTCCCACCATCTTAACATAAGCGTGTTCTTCATCAATCAGAATCTATTTTTCAAAAATACATACATGCGCGATGTGTCGTTAAAAACACAATATCTTGTTTTATTCGCGCAACGTAGAGATGTGTCACAAATTGTGGTGTTAGCCAATCAAATGTTCGAGAATCAGCGTAAGGAGTTTTTGGAAGTTTATAAAGAAGCTACAAGTCACGTTACGGATATATTTGCTTTGTGGCCTTCACCCGCGAAACACGTTTAGAGTGCTTCTAAGAACGAATGTATTCCCAAACGCGCCTGAAACGTTGTATATTCCAGAATGACAAAGATGCTAAAGAAATACCATGAATTAAGAAAAATCTATTATCGACTGCCCCGGGCATTCCAGCAGATGTTTGTTAAAAATATCGACTCCGACTTTTTAAAATGCATCTGTGAAATCTGTCTTAATGTTATAAAATGTAATATACCAATGAAACCCACTCAGAAGGCTTGTCTACGCCGTTACAAGAACATAATACGTACACTCGCTCGTAAAAGTCAAACTGTGGGGAAGGAAAAGCGAATTATTGTACAAAGAGGGGGATCATTCCTCCCCATCTTATTTTCAGTTTTGGGACCTTTACTGACTAGATTAATATAATGAAGAAAGTGGTCGTGATTCACACGAGGTTTATGCTTCACTCCAAAGTGTCCAGACACGGTTCTAGAACCCCGTAAAAGCAGGCCCAAAAGAATGGAAAGCGAATTGTTAGACCTATTAAACAGTGAAAAGTCACCTGATGATAAAAGATTCTTATAAGTATCAAGGAGCTCTGCAGAAATTTCTTCATGAGTACGAAAATTATAAGAAACCGCCAGAGGTCCCCGTAGTTATTTGGGACAGGCCAGACAACGATGAGGATGGCGACATAGGTAGGGCCTGGGGTCGAGGTGCGAGATGACCAACCAAAGAATAACGGAACGCAGCACATCGAGCATGTATTAAAAACAGTCTCCCACATACATTGAGTAATAAAGGCTTAAGACTTTATAATCTATTGAGTGAGGACCCCGTCATACAGTGGACGGATACAGGCGAGGTCCTTGTTGAAGGAACAACGGTACAAGGCTCGAATATCATCGACATCGTCCACGATCTTGTGAGAAAGTGGGATAGGCCCTCACTATGAGGATGGAAGCATATTAAATAAAGCAAGACTACGGTAAATAAATGTCCCCAAAACATTGATAGAAAATCTGAACAGGTTAAAAGACTTGAAACAATCCTCGCATGTGCCACAACTGAGCACGCCTTCACCTCCAAAGGTATCATCTCTGAAGAGGGGAAAGAAGAGACCAAACAACAACGGTCAACCCTCACCACGTGCCTCTAAAATATGCAAATGGCTAACATATTAAGAAGACGCTATCATGACATTTCCAGCCCAGCCTCCTACGGCGGTGTTGATAGACTGTACAGACTTGTTTACAATGATGGAGTTTGGAAAAAAGATGTCGAGAGGTTTTTGCCGTAGGAGGATGCTTATACACTTCATAAGCTGGTGAGAAAAAGGTTTAAAACAGCCAAGACAACAGCGGCCTCGATTGACTCCAAATGGCAAGAGGATTTATCAGATATGCGAAGATATTGAGTGTATAATGACGGGTACCGCTACATCCTATTCATCATAAATGTATTCTCTAGATATCTGTGGCTAATTCCTCTGAAAAATAAATCACCTGAAACAGATGCTAAAGCCACCAAAACGCTGATGTTGAAAGAAAACAGGATTCCAGGTTATTTTTGTACAGATATCGGGAAAGAATTTATAGGCCGACCTTTTCAGAACATGCTGACAGAGTTTAATATCAGCTACTACACTAGCAATTCTATACATAAGGCTTCTTTAGCTGAAACAGTTCAACGTACCATCATACATCGTTATTTTACACATAAAAACCCATACAGAAATATAGGTATTCTGGAATCATTGGCCTCCTCATACAACCGTTCACACCATCGCACGATAGGTACAAGACCTAACGAGGTTTTAGAAAGAGGTACGCACACAGAGCGTGAGGTGAGAAGAGATATTCATAGAGCACTGCCACACTCTACACGTTTCAAAATCAATGATTATATAAGGCTATCGCGTTCGGGAAATAAATTCGCGAAGCGATTTGAGCAAGGATGGACAGGTGAGACTTTTAAAGTTAGGGCTATGAGACTTAAAGGCGAGATAATGCTGTATTACGTTCAAGATTTGAATGAGGAAGAAATCGCAGGAGGCTTTTACTGCGAGAAGATGCAGAAAGTGACATTTAATTTTGGAAAAAAGGTTTTTCAAATTTAAAAAAATTTCAGACAGCAAAGGTTCATGAAAGAGAAAATGAAACTGGTGAAATGGCTAGGGTACCCAGAAAGCTTCAACATCTCTATAAAAGCTGATGCAATAATGAAACTCAAATAGTATGCAACATGGCCCCTGACCACTTCTATGTCACACTCACGTCCTCTTCTTCTCTGTCTGTACATCCTAACAACACCCTGGCCAACTTTGTAACAGAACTACATGGGCCCATTGAATTGGATCGTGATTCGTATGAGGTGGGGATATGCGAAATTCAGCTATCCACCAGATTCTTATTGTTTGATTATAAAGAACCCGTTTTTACGGTTCTTAGAGACCTTGATGAGTGTGAAAAGGCCGGAGTAACTCAGGATGAAACAATGCGTACCGCCAGTAGTGGGGATGCACGGAATTACACTACAATAGTAACACTAGGCCCGGGTCGTTATGGTGCGGCCAAGGATGTTATGAGACATAAGAGTTGGTTTAAAACGCTCAAATCTTACGGTTGATTTAGTATACGAAATCGCAAACAAAGAAACCCCTGCACATACGCTGACCCTAAAATCACAGGATAATAGAAATATTAAAGACAAAGTACTGTTCAAAATTATAACCGAGAGCCGATATGGAGTAGCCATCCAAAGAGATACCTTTCACGAGGCACATGATTTGTCCAGCTTAATGTAGCAGTTGAAGTTGGAGAAATTGGGAATGACTATACACTAGGGTGTCTCAAATATACGAATGGAGGATTTCGGGTCGGGGCGACGCTTGCCCGTATTACACCTTTATAAAGGATTGTTATCACAAAATGTGACAGCTGTAGGAGGATTTTTAGGGGTCACTCAAGTTCGCCACTTCTGTTTCACTTATACAAGATTTTCTTCTCTTTCGCAGGTGATGGTTACTAGAGCAGGAAACCAGTTGTGGTTGCTGGACAAGGCCCCAATTGCAGCGATTGTTTGTCCACGACTTCCATCGAAGGAGCAATGCCTGCTACTTTACTTCCACCACCACCAAGACCAAGAGGGAAGGAAGACCAAATCGGAGAGCATTCGCCTGGTGGTGGAAACCATCTGGCCCATCTGGGAGAAGGCCAACATACCAACTACCACCAAGAAGTACGCAGGGGAGAAGCTGGCGAAGTTGATCGATGCCTACGACGCACTCAAGAAGAACAGGACAAAGCCGCAAGAGGGTTACCGGTACAAGGAGGGGATGTTCAAGTCGGATTTGGAAGACGTGTTTGACGTGGCTCACTCCTCCGCGCTATCCTCCTCCAAGGTCCCTCAGGAGGAAAAGGATTTTCTCACCTCGCAGAGGGAAGACAGGATGTCGTCAAGTCTTGCGGGGGTGGACCAGAAGACAGCGAAGAAGAAAGCTGTGAAGCGGAAGAGGGATCTTGCAGCCACGGCTAGGAAGAGTAAATGGGATGCTGGGGTGACACAGCTCATGGAGGTAGCGATCTTGGAGGTGGATGGTAGCAGCACTGAAATGAACACGGAAGACGAGGATGATGACGACGAGACGTACCAAGCGCCCAGCACCAGCAAGGCCCAGACTCAAAAGAAAAGGCGAACGAATGCCCTCACGGACCCGAATCTCATCGCTGCTTGGGATCGCGACATGTCCGTGAGACAAGCAACGTCGTCCTTTGCAGCAGCAGCTCAGAGTTTGGGTCATGACGTGGATGACCTGGTAATCTCGCCAGCAACTGTTCATCGAACACGGAACAAGATCCGAAAGGAGATGGGAGAAGAGTTGACCCGAAAGTTCGATGCTTCTGGTCCTTTAGTCTTGCACTGGGATGGGAAACTGTTGGAAGATATCGCCAAGGAGAAGAAGGAGGTTGACCGGATTGCTGTTGTGGTGACGGGCGATGGAGTCGAGGAGCTTCTTGGTGTACCCGTTGCCGTGGACGGCACTGGAAAAGAACAGGCTGCAGCCGTACTCCAGGAAGTCCAGGCTTTTGGCATTTCGGAGCAAATCATTGGACTGGGATTCGACACCACAGCTGTGAACGCTGGGATGATCCAAGGTGCTTGCGTTCGCATTGAGCAGGAGTTTGGCCGTCCCATGTTGTGGTTGGCTTGCCGTCACCACGTCTTGGAGATCTTACTCAAGGATGTCTTCGTGCGATGTCTGGGGCCGTCCTCTTCCCCTGACATTCTCCTCTTCAAAAGATTTCAACAGCGGTGGGCCTCCATTGACAAAGGGTCATTCTTGTCCATCGGTGACGAAAGCAATCCCACAACAACTGACAACTGGGCAAATCAAGCGTCTTCCATGAAGAAATACCTGCAGCAGACGCTTTCCCACGGCACACATCCCCGAGAAGACTACCGTGAACTCCTCATCCTTTCCTACCGCTTCCTTGGCGGTCAGGTCCAGAGGGGATTTCGTCAGCCTGGGGCCTATCACCACGCCAGATGGATGGCCAAAGCCATCTATGCCCTCAAGATTTTCATGTTCCGTCACCAACTGGACCTGACAGCCAGGGAAGAAGGAGGACTTCGGCGGCTGTGTTTGTTCATCTCCCTCGCGTACGTGAAGCAGTGGAATGAGGCAATGGTCTCGAATCGAGCTCCACTGAACGACCTAGAGTTCCTTCGCCTGCTCGAGGCCTACCCTGACAAGGAAGTCAGCCACACGGCATCCATGGCCTTGAAAAGGCACCTGTGGTACCTCTCAGAGGATCTCGTGGGGCTTGGTTTCTTTGACGACCGCATTCCAAAGGACACGAAGCTAAAGATGGTCCAACGACTTCAATCCCCCGCCACGAAGAAAGGACTCAAGCGGATCGATCCGAAGAACTTCAATCCACAGCAATCCATCGAGCTCTTCGTCACCCGGAGAACAAAAGAAGTCTTCTTCCGCGCGATCTTTCCAGAATCTGAGTCTCCCACCTTCCTCATGAAAGATCCAGAGGATTGGATCAATGACCAGGATTGGATCACGGCGCAAAAGAGGGTGAAAGCCCTGAAGGTGGTCAATGACGCCGCCGAGCGTGGTATCGCTTTGATGAAAAGATTCAATTCCACCATCACGCGTGATGAGAAGCAGAAGCAATTCGTCCTCAAGGTGGTTCGGGCTCACCAGAAGTTGATCCCCGTCAAGACGAAGGAGAGCTTGAAGAGTAAAATCAAGTAGTGTAGGACAGATTGATGATGAAAACAATCCATTTATACGCGCTTATTTCAATTAATGAAAGGTGGATTTCGTTTATTTTCATTTTTGTTCAGAAATAAAGAGAATAAGAGAATGATAGAAATTTCTTTTTTTAAATAGCTACAAGAAAGTGTTAAACTTGAGTGACCTCTAAATACTGTTCGATTCCCATCATTTTTCGATTTTTAGAACCTCTATGCCTATTGAAATCGGGGCAGCATTCGCGAGCAAGAGAAAATCGAAAAAAAAAATTCTATGTATTAATGAGACACCCTACTATACACCCCAAGACATGTGCTATATTTACAGCAACATCGTGGAGCAGCAGTTTGTTGGGGAAACCCTGGCACGCCTGCTGCGTATTGCTGACATCCCAAGCATAGAGGGAAGAGCTTCAGCATTACATATGACAAACCTCACTATGTGAATGTCGCGACTAATCTATTAACCAATATCTCAATATATATAAGAACGATTGAGGGAAAAAGTTTCCCATTCGGTGACGAGAGCATAACAGTGAAGTGGCACTTTCGACACACTGTTATAATGGCGCGAAAGCCTTTCACAGTCCATCGAGGGGTGAGATACCAGCGTGGGAGTGGCTTGGATTCATTTTTCCAACCATACTACGTACGGCTGTCCCCTTGCTGAAAAGGGGTGCCAGATACCTCTGGAGGAAGGCGTTACAATCAGGTTTTAACACGGTAGAAGACATAATGGCGGGGACTAAACCTAAAGAAGCTCTAAAAAAGCACTTAAAGCGTACACGGGCCGAAATCATCAAAGATGCAAAGAGAAAAATATCCTCAACTTTTCAAAAGAAGCGAAAGATACCTTTTTAACTGCCGAGGGCTATTATAAGACTAAAGACGAAAGTAGTATAAAGGACAAATTTACAAATTCTAAAAAGAAGATATACGAATGTTTTGGACGCATGCATAGAGACTTCACATTCCAGGGGAAACTGCTTACGAATGGCATCGGCATGAAAATAAAGCTCACCCGCACGAATCCTGAGAGCTGCATAGATCTGGGAGCTGATCAAAAAGAGGGCGCAAAACCCGTTCTGGTTCATGTTATGAAAACATTGTGGTGAAGACAAATTTGTGTGCCGAAATCTCTTACTGAAATAGGAACAGAAATTTTAGTTTTAAGGCTTTGATTTTTAAATCTCTAAAGGAAAGTAGTTCTGATTATTGTTATTGAAGAATATCAATTGGTTTCTTGCTACAGGGTTAAAAATAAAAATGTTTCAGATTGTTTAACGTTCGTTCGATTTTTATTTTTGTGTTTTCACTGTAATTGTATCACCAGGTCAGCCTGGCGTAAAGATTTATGATACGGTCCTCGCTTTAACGAGAAGGGAAAGCAAACTAGCCTGGTTTTGGTAAGATGGTTTGTTTTCTTTTGGTCGTGGTTAAACTTTTGAGAACTGACTTCAAATCCACTTGTTAAATTGGACTTCGAAGAAGTGGCTTCCAAGAAAGGACTTTATTTTAAAATAATTTTTAAGGAGAAGGAGGAGCTTTCTTTTGAAGAGAATGTCAAACTCCAATCAAAGGACAATGATTCTTTTAACATCCAGTAAGGAAAAAGGGAAATTCCTTCTTCCCTTATGTATGGAGGAAAGCTTTCGTAGGGACGACCTTATGTAATGAAAATGTTTTTGATAGGTCATTCAGAATATTGTAAGGCGGAGTCCTTGAAATTTTAAGGTGTAACTTTGATTTCTAAGTTCGTTGGAGTTTTGTCCTCAGAAGCTAAAGTTGCTTGTAAACAAAATAAATTTGTAAACGTTGTGACATGAATGAAATATTGAAAAGTTGACTTAAAACTGTTTCACATTGTACATAAATTTGAATTGCCTTTGTTTTGTGCGAACTTAGTTGGAAGAGCTTTGTTAGCCGGCAGAAAATGAACCTTGTGAAATTTCGTTTAATTTAATTTCGTGCACATTAAATGTTACACTTTTAAGTTTGCGACATATTAGGTTTCCTCAGGGAAGAGTAAATATCTTGTGGTGATCTTCTTTCCCGTGGAAACTCGGGAAGTTAGTGCACGACCATTTAGTCATTGTGAGAATTAATCTAATTTATTTGACGGACTTTTTTCCTGTAAAAATCTGCGGAACTCGCGCAGAACTGTTGAGAGTAAATTTCCTAAATTTTGTAAGTAAACTATTTGTGTAAACTTCTTCTTAGATTAGGAATTTGACTTTAGTGCTATTTCTAGAGTTACACGTAAATAAAAAAAACCCTCTGTATAAATGCTTTTTGAGACTTAAATAATTGCAAACATTTTCTTTAAATTAAGAATTTATATTTTTTTAAACAAAATTTATAATCGCACACCCGTATATTTCTTTTCAATTTATGTCCTATTTTGAGTGAAATTAAATAAACTTTATAAGAGGGAGTATGTTGTTTCTATGCTACTTTGCAATAGGCCTCTCTTGTAAGCTGAGGGAAAATTAACAATGAAAGTCGAAATTTAAAGCGGGCTTCAAAGAAGCCAAGAAAACTACACGCATAAAATTGAAGGGCCATCCGAGTGGATAGGCAGAGTCATCCTGAAAGAAACGAATCCGGGCGTGCGCAATAAGTGCATTCGGAAAAGGGGTTGCACAACAACATACCTCCGCGTACGGCGAGTGAAACTAACCAAAACAAATAGAAATTGAAAAAAAATTAATAAATGCCACAGTAAAATACCCAAGTAACAGAGTACAGATCAAACTATACACGGTGCCAGCAGGGTTAGCCTCGAAACAGAGAGAAAACATCACCCTGGGAGTTCTACCTAAAAGGCTATTAATTGGAATGCAGGAACACGCTTCGGTGAAAGGAAAATATAAAAAGAACGCTTTTAAATTCGAGAATTTCGGCCTTAAAAACATAACTCTATACGTCAATGGCGTTGCGCTGGGCGGGACAATGGATGTGGATTATTCATCAGATGCTGTGTTCCCGCTTTGCTTGAGGGTATATAGTAATCTGGCCCATATTGCCGGTGCTTGTAATGAAATTGCGATTGGGGTAACGCAGAAAGAATTCATCGATCAATTTAACCTTTATCCGTTTGACATCACTCCTGACTTATCTGCTAATGTAAATACACACTTAATTCCACAATAAAGTGAGAACATCTCAGTCAGATTGGAATTCGCCAAGCCTATAGACGCGCCCATTACTCTACTAGTATACCTCGAATCACAAGTTCTAATAGAAATTGACCGCCTCAGGAGTGTAGTCACTGACTTTTGAAATGGACGCGAACACACGCCAGAGAGTAATAACTAGTGAACGAATCACACACTCCAAATTTATCGGCGTGTTTGCGAAGAATGAAACATTGAAACTGACAACTACGAGAGACTGCGGTGCAATTATTATGAACAAAGATGTTATTGGTGGTAAAGGGATTCATTGGATAGCCATCTATTTATAAAATAGGGAAAGAATGTACTGCTTTAACTTGATGGTGACTTCCTTGGCGCGACTCTATTATTGTAAAATTTCTCGAACAGATGCATATCCCCGAATTGGCATGTACTGTCTTTCATTTCTCTTACACATGTCACGTGGGAAGGAATTTATACATTTTAAAAAATTATTCGACCCGCGCTACACTGAGCTGAATCATGAAATGGTATGCATGCAGATAAAAATCCGTTTTCCGTTTGTATGCACTCGATGTATCGTATGATATTTTACGCGTATATATAAATTGTAATTTAAGTAATTGCAACAATATTGTGTAAAATATAAGATGTCTCCAATAACACAGGCCTGCAAAATTGAGGGTCCCAAAAACTTTTTTTAAATTGTATGCTGGTTTTATAGGAATTTGGGGTGCTAAATCCAAAGCGGCCTCAGATTTACTTAGTGGAATGGCTTAGTAGTCCCGTTTTCTTTTGCCAGTGAAGCTGCGCCTGTTGCATTTCCTTTTGTGCGCTGCTTCCGGATTTTCACGATGCAGCATCCAGCAATAAGCCCCCATCATATTAACGTTCCACCGGCCTTGGTATCTCTTTTCCATCTCCTTAATATCTTGATGGAAACGTTCTCCCTGTTCCTCACTTACTGCACCTAGATTTTCTGGGAAAAAGTCCAAGTGTGCATTCAAGAAATGAATTTTGATACTCATTGAGCATCCCAAAGCTTTGAATTTCTCCAGCATGTTTTCACAGTGAGTGCATATTCAGGGTCCTTATTATTCCCAAGGAACTTAGTAACCACCCTTTTGAAGGAATTCCAAGCCCCTTTTTCTACTTCAGTCATCGTAGACAAGAAGTTTTCATCTGACAGCAGTCTTCTAATGTCTGGGCCTACAAAAATACCTTATCTTAATTTTGCTTCTGATAGGTTAGGGAACTTCTTGCAGAGGTACTTAAAGCATTCTCCACTTTTTTCTAATGCCTTAACAAACTGTTTCATAAGGCCTAGTTTTATAGCAAGAGGTGGTAGAAGTACTTTCTCTGGGTCAACAAGATTTTTACGCAAAATATTCTTGCTTCCAGGTTCTAGAGATCTTCTTTGTGGCCAGTGTTTTTGCTCCCAGTGTTGACTCTTTGCTCTGCTATCCCATTCACAAAGGAAACATGGGAACTTAGTATATCCTCCCTGCTGCCCCAGAAGCATGCACAATACCTTAAGGTCTCCACAGATCATCCAGTGATGATCACAATATTTTATCTTTGTAAGAACCAATTCCAAATTCTCATAACTTTCTTGGAGATGTACCGAGTGACCAACAGGTACAGAGGCATACTTGTTCCCATTGTGCAAAAGAACAGCTTTTAGACTTCTTTTAGAAGAGTCGATGAAAAGTCTCCATTCATCCGCTTTGTACTCAATGCCAAATGCCTGTACCAAACCATCAATATCACTACAGTAAACTAAATTGCCCTCATGTGAAAAGTAGTGAATAAACTCCTTTTCTCTTCTTCTCTACAAATATATCGATGTTCCAGCTGATAATAAATTTCTTTCTTTTAATCTGGAGCCTAAGAGTTCAGCAGATTCCTTGGATAATCCCAAATCTCTCACTAAATCGTTTAGTTCAGATTGAGTGAACAACTGGGGGTCTTGACTTCCTATATCACACTGAAATTCCTCATGATCAGTATCTGAACCATAATTACTAGGCAAATCTTCCAATGTTTCTGGTGGAAGCGGAACTGGAACTTCTGGCCCATGAGGAACAGGTCGAAAAGCTGATGGAAGATTTGGATAGAATATGGCTTTCTTATTTTTTGAGTTATAGCCTTTAACATCACAAGAGCAAAAATAGCAGTCATCACAGTGATTTTTTGGCTCCCTTCATACCATTGGCACACCAAATCTGAATGCTTTTTTTTTGCCTTTACACCATTTCCTTAGATCCTCTACGCAAATAAAACAACCTTTGTGTGGTGCCCATGGTTTGTCTTGGTCTCCTAGTTTCATTCCAAAGTAGGCATGGTACACTTGCCTAATAAAATTTGTTACGTTTCTTTGATGTTTCTTGATCACAAATTCCCGCATATGTAGCAGAAGCTGTTGGGACTGTTGACACATCCACGGCTAGCCATGATTCGTAACTTACTACAGTACCCAGAACACAATAAGAGTCTTGAATTTAATTTAATAAAGGCTAAATAAGGCTTTCTTAACACTATCAAAACACGCTAGTTCGCTGATATAAAACACAAAAACAACTCAAAATCACTGAAAAAATTCGCTTCGGATGAATCATTTTCCGCACGTCATGAAATCTGAGTAACAACTGACTCATACGGCTTGGCAACCCAGTATTTATAGTCTCTTAGAAGTTTCTAGTAATTTCCGGAAATCTGGCATTTTCTCGAAGTCGCTTCACAAAAATTCGAATTTGTGAAATAACTTTTTGTCGTATGACATTTTTATTGTGTTTTTCGAATTCAGCACACAAAAATACATTGTAAACAGCTAAAATTATGAAGAAAGTTTTTCCATCGCAGGCCTGTGTAATGTTAGTCTTGTGCTCTGTAGCTTATTTAAAATTTAATGGATGCTATTTCTATAACTAATGTAAGTTGAATATAAAAATGTTACTATTATATAAAACATTCCTTATGTTTCTATCATTTAATAAATTATAATGAAAATACATTGCGTCTTGTCCTTAACCGAAACAAAAAGAAAAAATGCTTACATTATTAGTTCCCCGACGACCTGGCATTCGTTGTACCGGATGTGATCCAATACTTCGACCTCCGTATTCAGGTCATTGGATCGAGTGTCCAGTAAAACTTCAACGTCCAAATCGCCGTCGGCTATTTGCGTTTCTTCAAAGCTATCACGAAAAGATTCTAAAACACGAGTCAGTTCCTCATCGGACCTATAAGAAAAAAGACCACGGTTGTAGACAGGAAATTATTTTTGGTTGTTCATACATTTTTCTGAATCTTTTTTAATTAAATCCATTTGTTTTTCATGAAACATATACACATGGAACATATATATATATATATATATATATATATATATATATATATATATATATATATATATATCACGTATATTTTGATGTCCGGAGGAAACGATGGGCGCGTCCCTCTGTGGCGAATGTGGGAATACACCTTTCTTCGGTGTAAGGGCTTTCTCTGCCCGCGTGGACCATTGGGCCCGTTTGGGGACCCGGCTGATCTCCTGCTTCTTTTTCTTTCTTTCTCCTTTAACCCATTCTTTCTGGCTTCTCTCTGTTTTTTGGCATCGTTCTTTGGACCTTCATTTTGACCCCTTCCTTGGCCCTTGGGTGTGGGAGGTGGTTGCCCTGCACCCTTGTCGCTTTCCAACCAAACCCAAAACCTGTCCCTGCCGCTTTTCACCGCGCGTTGGATGAGAGTGGCCGCCTTTCAGGCACAGGGACTGGGTGCGGGTGTATCTCCCCTGCGTGACATCTATCGGCGGTGGGACCAAGTGTGCCCACGCTTCGCCTTTCCCTTGTTGGAGTCGGTGGTGGCTGGATGCGCGCGGGGGATGAAGTTATTTTTTGTTTCGCTATGGACACTTCTCCCCCTCGGCTTACGACTACTGCTTCTCACTCTCGGACTACTCCTTCTCTCAACACTCGGGTGGTGGGCAACCAGGCCCTCGAGTCCTTTACCACTGGAAGACCGCAACCTAATGCGGTTGACCCCCCTGTGGAAGCGGTACGCTTGCACTCTCCTTTTCCGTTGCCGACCCCAGTCCGTCCCTCGACTATGCCTTTGGACCTACACACTCTGGAGCAGGGGTCTCGCCCCCACAACCCGGCTTCTTGCTCTCCCCATATGCCCCCCTTACCCGCCGTCAGCCCACCTCCACACGGAGAGAGCCTCGCGGCGGACGGGGGAGCCAGCATTCACGGCCGTCCTATCGACCGTTGAATATCCCGGTCCATTTCGACTCTACAGCCTCCCTCTCCCTTCCAAGTATCCACAAATTCCTGGTGTTTCGGCCTACATCTGGGTCCCTCCCGAACAACTCTGAACGGACGTTCCAGGCGATCCGAACCCACAGCAACTCCAGCCGCTATGACGTACGCCCACAGAGGGATGGCTCCCTCCTCGTAAAATCACGCTCAGCCGCAGAGACGAAAGCCCTACTCTCCGTCACTGAGGTCCTTGGATGCTCGGTGTCCGTTTCCCCACACCCTCGCCTGAATCAGAGTCAGGGCACTATTTACGCCACCCGCCTATTGTCGATCGCAGTGAGCGAGCTCCTGGAGGACCTCGCACCCCAAGGAGTCACTAAGATCTATCGCTTCACATCCCGACAGGGAGGCACCCCCTCCCCCACCCCACGTCTGCTCCTTACTTTCAATACACTAATCCCCCCCGGCCGCATTGTATTATGGGAGACCGCGCGTCATGCGAGTTTTCTATACGCCCATACATCCCAGACCCGACCCGTTGTTTTAAATGCAATAAGTTTGGACACGTTAGCTCCGTTTGTCGACAGCCGCATCAATTGTGTGTGCACTGTGGACGACTCGCTCACCCTGACAGGTGCCCCAACACACCCAAATGCTCCAACTGCGAAGGCGCACACCCCTCTTCATCCCGCGAATGCCTTTTCTTCAAGTTCGAGAAGGAGGTCCGCGGCCTACAAGTGTCGGACTTCCTTAGCCCCCGTGAGGCACGAGACAGGGTGCGTAGTCGGGAGGTGAGGCCGGGGATGTCCTATGCCGCTGCTGTCGGCTCCATCATCTCGGCACGCCACCCTGGCCTGCCGCCAAAACCCCCCCCAGCCACTGCTCCCTGTTCCCCACAAAGCAAATCCTCGCAGGACCCGACGGTCCCCTCTCCCCCCACCGTTCCTCTTCTTCCCGCACCTCACCTGCCACGAATCCCCCAGGAGTCTGGGACCAGGGCTCCCAGGTCCCAGCCACCTCAAACCCTGCCTTCCCAGTGTTCCCTGTACACGCCCGAACCTGCCGCCCGGAGCAAGCCGTCGAGGCGGAGACGCCGGAGCGTGTCGCCAGACCCTCCGGCCTTCCAACGTCTCTCTCCCTCTTCCCCTAAGACCAAGAAGACGGCTCGGACCCTTACACCGCCCACCATGTCTGCTATGTCCATCTCTCCCCATCGCAGAAGTCCCACCGCTCTACCCCCACAGACTCTGACAATAGTGGCCGAAATCCACGACCCGCCCCGTACGACGAGACCCAGCCCAGTGGATCCAGTGGATGCGGCTCTGGCGCAGCTGCACGGTGTGACCTAGGGAAGCTCGGCCGCGCCTACGCCCATGAGTCTCCTGGATCTGCCCTTGCCTCCTGGTGCCATTTTCTCCACCCCTTCACGAGACCACTCTGGTTCACCTCCTTCCACCCTCATCGTACCTACCCCCCCAACATCCCCGGCCCCCTCCTTATCAGCTACCCTGAGTACGCCCTCCCTCCCACCCGCCCGGTCTTTCTGGTACCCCCTGTCACCACCTAGGGTCCGCCGTGAGACCCCGGACAGGCGGGGTAGCGCCCCTTTTGGGGTTAACGTGCCCCCCCTGGCCCGACCATAGAGGCCCGTCAGGGCACTTCTGACCAGCTCAGCCCACGATGTTCCTCTGCCTGCCGTGATCCACGCCTCCCGTCTCGCTCGGCCGACTCGACCCCGCAACCTCCGCGGGGTTCGACAGGCCGACCGATTCCTTCCCTGGTGAACGGTAGATAGCCAGCAATGCTCCCGACCCAGCCTTCAGTTTCGCGAACGTCAGATCTCCCTTCACACTCCAACCTCCTAGCGCCTACACCTTTACCCATCCCCCTTCATCAACTAATGGATCCCCCGAAAACCACAATAGTCCACTGGAACTGTCGAGGAATCTTTGCAAACTATGAGGGCCTTAACTCCCTGCTTGCCACTTCCCGTCCGGTGTGTGTCTGTCTCCAGGAGCTAATCCTGGGGACCAGGCCCATGCCCTGCCCCACTGGTTATTTTTGCACCGCCACCCCGCCTCCTACCTGCATTGAAGGGGAGCTGCCATCCTCGTCCACCACGCAGTCCCCTTCTACAATCTCTCCATCCGGTCCCCGCTACAGGTGACTGCCGTCCGTCTCTCCCTGGATAGACAGTACACCATTTGTTCAATCTACCTTCCACCCCACGCTCAAGTCTCCCGCGACGACCTGGTGGAAGTCGTGGAACAACTCCCCAGGCCCTTCCTACTGCTGGGCGATTTCAATAGTCGTCACCCCTTGTGGGGCGACACACACTCCACCTATATGGCCCCAACCCTGATATCCGTCATGACCGAGCTCTCCTTCGAGTGCCTCAACGATGGCTCTCCTACATTCTACCATGCCACCACCTGCACTCCATCCTGTATAGACCTGTCCCTCGTTTCGACTGATGCCCTCCTAGACTTCACGTGGCAAGTCCTCCGAGAGGACTATGGCAGAGACCATCTCCCCATTCTACTCACCCTCAGTCGACCCGACCAGACCGTACGGGTACTGGTAAGGTGGGTTACCACCAACGCGAATTGGGCCCGCTTCCGCGACAACACATATACCACCCTTACAACTGCCCACTTCCCATCCATCGACGAGTGCATCGCATACTTCGAGTCCGTCGTTCTAACGGCCGCAAGCACAAGCTTACCACAATCCTCCGCCTACCCCCGCGCCCGACGGGTTCCTTGGTGGACCCCGGAGTGCGCGGAGGCCGTGCGCGCCAAGAAGAAGGCAACTCGGCGCTTCTACCGGACGCGACTCCCCATCCATCGCACGGAGATGCAGCGGGTCAGGGCCATCGCCCGCCGCACAATGAAGACAGCGCGCCGAGCCTCTTGGCGTGCCTTTGTGTCCGGCATCACCGCCAACATACCTTCGGCTACCATCTGGAAGAAGGTGCGGGGCGTCGAGAGGAGACATGTCCCCTCCCGACCCCCGGTCCTCCGGACTAACGACGGACTCCTATGTGAGCCCAAGTCGGTGGCAGACCACCTTGCTTCTACCTTCGCCGCCGTTTCTTCCTCTGCAGCTAATTCCGTACCTGCCCCTGACGATAGCCCCTCTCCACCGTCCATAGACAACCTACAACCGATTGTTTACCATGCGTGAACTACAGGCGGCACTGGCCTCTCGACGATCCCCTTGTCCTGGCCCGGACGGTTTTCCGTACGGCATGATCCAACACCTCCACTCTACCTTACAAATTTTCCTGTTAGACCTATACAATCGCATATGGATAGAGGGTGCCTTCCCCTTTAGGTGGAAGGAGGCTCACGTCATCCCTATCCCCAAGCCCGGCAAAGATTCCCTGGACCCCACAAACTACAGACCAATCGCCCTGACGTGTTGTGCCTGGAAGATCCTCGAAAAAATGGTCGCTACGCGATTATCGTTCGTCCATGAACGTACCAATTCCTTCCCGTCTACCCAGTCCGGCTTCAGACAATTCCGCTCCACCACTGATCCCCTCCTGCTTCTCAGCCGAGACATACAGGATGCCTTCGACAATGGACAGTTCGTACTGTCACTTTTCTTTGACATCCAGAAGGCCTATGACACCACCCGTCGAGCAGTGATCCTCGGTCAGCTCCGACATCTGGGCCTCGTTGGAGCCATGCCTACCTTCATCAGGGGCTTCCTTTCTTCTCGGACCTTTAAAGTCCGGGTGGGCTCAGTCCTCTCTGACACCTTTGTGCAGGAGGACGGGGTCCCACAGGGGAGCATCCTCAGTGTTCTCTGCTTCTCCGTCGTGATGAACACGGTCGCACAATGCCTTCCACCCACAATCCGCTCTTCCATTTACACGGATGACCTTGCAATCTACTTCGCAGGGCGAGAACCGTCTGTCGTTCAACGGCAAATGCAGCTCGCCATCTACCGGGTGGAAAGATGGGCGACGTCGGTGGGTTTCCGCCTCTCCATCCCTAAGTCCAATTGTATGGTCTTCAGTAGAAGAAGACCCACAACCCTTCCTCTACCCTCTGTCACATTATACGGCAGTCCTCATGAGGTGGTACCCTCTACGCGTTTTCTGGGCATGACCCTAGACCGACGGCTCAATTGGGTTCCCCATCTCAAGCACCTAAAGCAATCTTTTCGACGCCCCCTCGCTCTCCTGGATCACCTCTCTCACACCACATGGGGTGCAGATCGACGCTCTCTTCTTCGCCTTTATACTTCCATAGTACAGTCGAAGCTGGACTATGGTAGCGCAGTTTACGGTTCAGCCTCCAACGCCCGCCTCCGTATCCTGGACCCGGTACTTAATAGAGGCCTCCGCCTCGCCACCGGTGCTTTCAGCTCCTCCCCAGCCTCCAGCCTCCATGTGGAATGTGACCACCTCCCTCTCGCCCTCCGACGGGGTCTACTCCTCATGCGGACATACCTCCGTGAACAGAGGCTACCTTCTTCGCTTCTGGGCACGGTGGTTTTAGAACTACCACCTCAGGGACGGAGCTGGCACTTCACTAAAGCGGTCCGCTCTTTCCTTGATCTTTTCAACATGCCCGCCCCCTCAGTTATCCCCATTTCATACAGCATCTACCCCCCCTGGATCCTAACCCCTATCAAGTTTTGCAAAGATCTGTGTTCCCTACCGAAGACTACCACGAGCGCCATGATATACAGGTCACTCTTCCGCGAACACGCAACCCAACACCCGGACGCAATCGCCATTTACACGGATGGTTCCCGCTCGGAAGCTGGTGTGGCCTCCTCAGCGGTGATTCTGTCCCAGCCGCTCTCCCGTGGCGTCGGCCTGCCCCGCGAGGCCTCCGTTTTTTCGGCGGAACTTTTCGCCATTACGGAGGCCCTCGATATCGTGCGCACCCACTCTGCCAGCTCTTTCGTCATTTATTCGGATTCCCACAGTGCACTTCTCTCCCTAGAAAGATTTAACTCCCCTCACCCGCTCGTCTGTACCATCCAGCAGACCTTCCACTTTTTAACGATCTCCCAACACAAGACAATCGCATTCTGTTGGGTCCCGGCTCATGTCGGCATCCAGGGTAACGAGGCGGCGGACCGCACGGCAAAGACGGCCTGCTTGCTGCCGGCCTCCTCCCGACCCCTCCCCTTCTCCGACTTCTTCCCGGCTTTCCGCTCACACTTCCGCTCCATATGGCAGCGGGAATGGGACCAGGCCACACAAAATAAACTCCACACGATCAAACCGCAAATAGGGTACTGGGCTTCTTCATTCCACCGGTCCCGCCATAAAGAAGTAATCCTAGCCCGTCTCCGCATAGGTCACACCCGCATCACCCACGGACTCCTTATGGCGAAATCGCCAGCCCCGCTTTGCCCTACCTGCCATACCCCTATCACTGTCTTACACCTCCTGGTGGAATGCTCAAAGTTGTCCGCTCTCCGTCGCAGGTGTTTCCCTCTCTCGGCCGAAAACCCCATACCCAACTGCCTACGATCCATACTCGCCGAAGGCCCCCACTTTTCAGCGGAAGCCGTTCTCCTCTTCCTTACTCACTCCCATCTGTTCTATCGCATCTGAAACCATACCGCTCCTACCCACTATCCATCGACTGACCCTTACTCATTCCCGTAGTCTACCACCCCTAGCACAGTAATATCACCCACTCACTGCCTCGCCGAGATATGTACCGCCTCTTTAGGTACGAATCGGCGGTAAATCTGAAAACACACACATATATATATATATATATATATATATATATGAAGAGAGAGTTCCAAGGAGTTACAATAAGATAAAATGCCGAATAGGGCACACGGATCAAATTATAAACAGCAAGTAGCTAACTTAACCGGGTCCTTAACATATACTTCCATAAACATATATATATATATATATATATATATATACATACACACTGTGTATATATATTTATATATATATAGGAAGAGAGAGTTACAAGAAGTTACAATTAGAGAAAATACAGAATAGGGTACCCGGATCAAATAATAAACAGCAAGCAGCTAGCCTAACCGAGAGAAAAAGGAAGATTAGCTGGGTATGCTACGCATCGTCGGCAGACACCGGGCCTTGAACCCGATCGATTAGTTTTACACTTCAAAATGCGTTTATTATGGTTTTTTATAAATTAATTATCAGTTGCAAGCACTAAGCACTGAATGATGCATATACGAATATATATATATATATATATATATATATACACCGTGTGTATATATATATATATATATATATATATATATATATATATACACCGTGTGTATATATATATATATATATATATATATATATATATATATATATGTATATAAGCTTTATATATATATATAGAGAGAGAGAGAGGAAGAGAGAGTTACAAGGAGTTACAAGTACACTAATTTACAGCGCCGGAAATACTTTTATCCTAGTTAGGCATAGTACGCTTCGCCTACCATCACCGGGTCTCGAACCCAGGAACGCTTGAACTCCCTACCTTTAAAGTTTTAGTAATTCTAAAAGCCTACCTGAAGAACTTTCTATAAACTTTTAAGTTAACACGTAATTATTTGATAAACAAAATTCAGTCTCTAAATACTTAATAGAGTACATTAATTACAGGAACCTAGCTCAGTACCCTGTAGTAAACAAACATTATGGAAAGAAGGCAGTGCAGTGAGTTTAAACTAATTTTACAACACTCTACCCAGGGAAACAAATGTGTAATAAAATTTCACTGTCAAAGGACACCATGGCATAATAAAGGTTATTATGAAATACTTTTCGGTATTGTTTTCCTTAACATTATTTCAACCTAAAATTTAAAATTATTATTATTATTATTATTATTAACATTTGTTTGGGAAAGGCAAAAATTCAATGAATTGAATGAATAGAAATACCAAAACAGGACTTTACCATAATACTGAAGGTCTTTTCTAAAATATTAATTATAGATTAGTTTCAATTAGTCATAAGTAATTAATATAATTAAAAATTGAGGACACCAACTATTTTAATGAAACTTTTTACACTAAAATGTAATGAGTTGAAAATATATTATTACAGCTCCTCCATACATACTATATATATATACATATATATATACACAGGGTGATTCAAAAGCCGTTACATAGGGAAACACTGTATTATGTAATGGTACAGGGGAATATTCACATCACATGTTCGATATGGCCACCGTTAACGGCAATGCACTTGTTCAGCCAGCTAGGAATATCACATCAATGCGCTCTTCCTTCGATAACATCTCATAACTCATTTACCTGCAAAGAAACAGGAAAGCCCTATGTAACCTGACATTTGAATCACCCTGTGTATATATGTGTATATATATATATATATATATATATGAAAATAAGTTTATAAGGAAATGCTACCAGAGTTTTAGCACTTTGTCCCCTCTTCTCTAAACCTGTTTTGACCGAATTCAAAGCAGCAGGATCTATTATATAAATAATTCGTGAAAGTAGAAAATTTTAATCATCTTTAAGATAAAAACGTCACAGGTACACAAATTTTTCTACATACATTTCAAATATGATTGGTTCACTCTGCTCAACATCGCAAAACTCTTCCACGGCCTGTGTCGAAAGAAGATTTCCTCCATCGACAGCTGCGCAAAGTTCGAGTGTGGCCCGTGCAGAGAGGTCGCCGACTTCAAACACCTGTGGAGAACAGTAGAGGTCTTTCTGAATGGAGGCGGCCATGACGAGAGAATGTGTGGTTACATGTTGATAAAAATAACTGATGTGGCTTCCAGCTGAAAGTGACCCCTTTTATATACGATGCGTGATCCCGATTGTACCCACCCCTCAGAAGTCCAATATTCGATTCGCAAGTTTCCTGTTGGCTGTCAGTGAATTTGGGTGTTGCTGTAATGTGTGAGCAAGGTTTTCCACCAACCAGAGACCATGGACTCGTTCTCATACTCTTCCCGTTGGGTTATAATTGGAAGAGCCGCGAATTCTGGGGTCGTATCTTTACCAGAATTGACTTATTCAATCCTCATATTTTTTTCAGAAATGGAACAGAGCAGTAAGAGAGAGAGAGAGAGAGAGAGAGATGGGAGGAGAGACAGAGAGAGAGAGAGAGGGAGAGATAGGAGGAGAGAGAGAGAGAGAGAGAGAGAGAGAGAGGGAGAGATGGGAGGAGAGAGAGTTACAAGGAGTTACAAGGAAAAGAAGTACCTCAAAAGGCCTTGCGGCCCATACCGAGGAGGTACCAATGGGAACGGGTGCACCGAAAATTTTGTACACACTCAAATAGTGTGCAAGATTTGGTCTAACCTTTTCTTGAACTGATCCACAGAGGAACTGTTCACAACTTCCGAAGGTAACCTGTTCCATGTGTCACAGATCTTATACGTAAAGTAATTCCCAGACACACACAAGTCCTAAACCGTTTCAAATCCAACTTCCAACCATTGTTGCGGGTTGGGTTATCATTTAAACTAAAAATACTTCTAAAATCGACATCGTTGAACCCGCGTAAGAGCTTGAAAACCTCGATCAGTTGACCTCGCAGCCTCCGAGTTTAAAGTGAAAAAAGTTCAGGGCGCGTAACCGTCGATTGTAGCCCATATGCCTAACGTAAGGGATTAACTTTGTGGCCCTCGCCTGCACTCGCTCCAGCCTCTCAATATCTTTCCTGAGGGTGGGCGACCAGAACTGCACAGCATACTCCAGGTGCGGCCGAACAAGGGAATTGTACAGTGAGAGCACAATCTCCTTGTTCCGAAACTGAAATTGCCTCCTAATATAACCCAATAGTTTCTGGGCTTTATTTTCCACCTCTACACACTGTTTCGTAAACTTAAGGGCGCTGCTAATTAGTACACCCAAGTCTTTTTCTAAATCAGTCACCTCGATATTACTACCCAATATCGAGTTGACCTTCAACTGGGATTGGCGTTGCCAATGTGCATCACTTTGCATTTACCCAAGTTAAACGGCATTTGTCATTTTTCGGACCACTCTCCTATCCTACCTAGGTCCGCACGCAGTTCCTCGATCTCTCTGGGCGTCCCAACATTGGCCCCAAGCTTGGTGTCATCAGCGAATTGGGCGATCCGACTGACGATGCCACCGTCGATATCATTTATGTAAATGATAAAAAACAGTGGCCCCAAAACGGAACCCTGAGGAACCCCACTAGTGACCGTGGCCCAACCCGAACTAGTCCCTTTAATTACCACCCTCTGCCGCCTATTCCTCAGCGAGTTTTCAATCCACCTACCTATTTCCAAACCGATACCCAGCGCGCGCACTTTCGCCATTACCCGGCGGTGAGGTACCTTATAAAAGGCTTTCTGAAAGTCGAGATAAAGTATATCAATCGCCCTACTCCTATCATACTCGCTCAACATGACGTGGAAAAACTCGAGCAAGTTTGTGAGACACGACCTATGCTGTCTAAACTCATGCTGGGAGTCCACAAGCAGCTTGTAGGAATCGAAATGGTCAACGATCCTATCAGCTCTTATCCCTTCTAATAATTTACCTACAACTGAAGTGAGACTAATGGGACGATAGTTACCTGGACTTTCGTGATCCCCTTTCTTATAGATAGGGGTCACGTTGGCTTCCCTCCAGTCACCAGGCACCTGGCCCATCTCCAACGATTTGTTGAAGACTGTAGCCAGGTGGGGAGCCACCTGGTCGCGCACTTCTCGCAACACTCTGGGGAGAAACTGGTCTGGCCCAGGAGCCTTAAACACGCTCAGTTTGTCTATTCTATCGGCAACGACTGTCGCGGTACATCTAACACTATCCAGGCCAGCACCTTCGTGCCTCACGCCTGGCTCGGGGATGACGCGGGTATCCTCCCTGGTGAACACTCCCGCAAAGTACTCATTAAGCACATTAGCGATGTCCGCGTCGGAGGTCCGCAGAACGCAGCTTCCGTCCTTTAGTGGACCTATCATGCTTCTAATGGGCTTTCTACTATTAACATAACTGAAGAACTCCTTAGGGTTCCCCTTGCAGAGGCTTGCCACATGTAGTTCTTCGTTACGTTTCGCTAGCCTAACCTTAACCTTCACTTCCATACACAGGCGGACATACGCTTCAGTTTTCTCGTGGGAACGATTGGCCTTCGCCATCCTATACGCTACTTTCCTATTTCGGATAGCCGAAGCGATGTCACGATTGAAACACCTAGGCTGCGTTGAAGCAAGGGTGACCGGTTTTGAGGGTATGGCAGCAGACTGCAGCACCATATACTCGATAGAGAGAGAGAGAGAGAGAGAGAGAGAGAGAGAGAGAGAGAAGAGAGAGAGATTACAAGGAGTTACAAGGAAAAGAAGTACCTCAAAATGCCTTGCGGCCCATACTGAGGAGGTACGAATGGCAACGGGTGCCAGAGAAAATTTTGTACACACTCAAATAGTGTGCAAGATTTGGTCTAACCTTTTCTTGAAGTGATCCACAGAGGAACTGTTCACAACTTCCGAAGGTAACCTGCTCCATGTGTCGCAGATCTTATACGTAAAGTAATTCCCACACACACTAGTCCTAAACCGTTTCAAATCCAACTTCCAACCATTGTTGCGAGTTGGGTTATCATTTAAACTAAATATACTTCTAAAATCGACATCGTTGAACCCGCGTAAGAGCATGAAAACCTCGATCAGTTGATAGCGCCGCCTCCGAGTTTCAAGCGAAAACAAGTTCAGGGCGCGTAACCCATATGCCTAACGGAAAGGATTAACTTTGTGGCCCTCGCATGCACTCGCTCCAGCCTCTCAATATCTTTCCTGAGGGTGGGCGAGCAGAAATGCACAGCATACTCCAGGTGCGGCCGAACAAGGGAATTGTACAGAGAGAGCACAATCTCCTTGTTCCGAAACTGAAATTGCCTCCTGATATAACCCAATAGTTTCTGGGCTTTCTTTTCCACCTCTACGCACTGTTTCGTAAACTTAAGGTCGCTGCTAATTAGCACACCCAAGTCCATTTCTAAATCAGTCACCTCGATATTACTACCCAACATCGAGTAGTCCGACTTGGGATTGGCGTAGCCAATGTGCATCACTTTGCATTTACCCAAGTTAAACGGCATTTGCCATTTTTCGGACCACTCTCCTATCCTACCTAGGTCCGCAAGCAGTTCCTCGATCGCATCGGGCGTCCCAACATTTGCCCCAAGCTTAGTGTCATCAGCGAATTTGGCGATCCGACTGACGATGCCACCGTCGATATCATTTATGTAAACGATAGAAGAACAGCGTCCCCAAAACGGAACCCTGAAGAACCCCACTAGTGACCGAGGCCAACCCGAACTAGCCCCTATAATTACCACCCTCTGCCGCCTATTCCTCAGCCAGTTTTCAATCCACCTACCTATTTCCCCACCGATACCCAGCGCGCGCACTTTCGCCATTAGCCGGCGGTGAGGTACCTTATCAAAGGCTTTCTGAAAGTCGACATAAAGTATATCAATCGCCCTACTCTTATCGTACTCACTCATCATGACGTGGAAAAACTCGAGCAAGTTGGTGAGACACGACCTATGCCGTCTAAACCCATGTTGGGAGTCCACAAGCAGCTTGTAGGAATCCAAGTGGTCAACGATCCTATCCGCTATTATCCCCTCTAATAATTTGCCTACAACTGAAGTGAGACTAATGGGACGATAGTTCCCTGGACTTTCGTGATCCCCTTTCTTAAAGATGGGGTCACGTTGGCTTCCCTCCAGTCACCAGGCACCTGGCCCATCTCCAACGATTTGTTGAAGACTGTAGCCAGGTGGAGAGCCACCTGGTCGCGCACCTTCCGCAACACTGTGGGGAGAAACTGGTCTGGCCCAGGAGCCTTAAACGCGCTCAGTTTGTATATTCTATCGGCAACGACTGTCGCGGTACATCGAACACTATCCAGGCCAGCACCTTCGTGCCTCACGCCTGGCTCGGGGATGATGCGGGTGTCCTCCCTGGTGATCACTCCCGCAAAGTACTCATTAAGCACATTGGCGATGTCCGCGTCGGAGGTCCGCAGAACGCTGCTTCCATCCTTTAACGGACCTATCATGCTTCTAATTGGCTTTCTACTATTAACGTAACTGAAGAACTCCTTAGGGCTCTCCTTGCAGAGGCCTGCTACCCGTAGTTCTTCGTTACGTTTCGCTAGCCTAACCTTCGCCTTCACTTCTCTTCACAGGCGGACATACGCTTCAGTGTTCTCGTGGGAACGATTGGCCTTCGCTCTCCTATACGCTACTTTCCTATTTCGGATAGCCGAAGCGATGTCACGATTGAACCACTTAGGATGCGTTGAAGCAGGGGTGACCGGTTTTGAGGGTATCGCAGCAGACTGCAGCACCATAAACTCGTCCCGGAGTGCATTCCACACTCCCTCAACATCGCCGCCGACCTCTAACCCCATCTCTCCTACGCTATCCCTGAGGCTAACAAAGTTCGCCCGCCGGAGATCGAGCTTACTGCCTCTCGAGTTACTACGCTTCACGCGAGGGACGCACACACGGAACCTAATAAGACTGTGATCACTCCCGCCCAACGATTCGTCAACGGTGAGGCCAGTGACGAGGTAGTCTTCGGTCGTGAATACTAAGTCTAGAACGCTTTCGCCTCGTGTAGGCTCGTTGACCGACTGAGTGAGGAAGTTCTCATTAGCAAAGTCAACTAGCCTCCTCCCTTCAGCGTCAGCAGTCCTGTTTTCCACCTTTATGCCACGACAGTTGAATTCTCCTAAAACTACACACACCCTGTCCCCTAGCAGGCTACTGAGCTCGGTGTACAAGGCTGTATCCTCCTCGAGGAGGAGATGCGGAGGTCTGTACACCAAGATTAACCTATAGCTCGTCCCTGCCACATTCAGATCGACGCCAAGCAGCTCCCGTTCAGAACGGAACTGGCAGTCAACCGGACACAACGTGTCTCTGACGTATATTAGTACCCCACCCCCCTCCCCACGGGTGCGGTCTTTGCGAAACATTCTATACCCGGGAATTTCGAACTCCCCAACGTAGTCAGTCCCTACGATCAGTATGAATCCAGGACTCGGTGATAGCAACGATATCCTGGTATTCTGATGCTAAGAGCGCCCGTAGCTCGCCAAACTTGTTCCTGATCGACCTAGCATTAAAAAGCATTGCACGGAGGAAGCCTCCCCTGTTCTGACCGCCCCCTAGCACGACCCGTTTCCCGAACAGCCAGTGCTGTCGGGAGTTGAAGAGCCTCTCATTAACGAGGGGACAAACTCCGCAGGAGCCTGAGTCCCCTCCAACGTGGAAGGAGAGTCACTACCTGCTGTTGGAGGGGGACTAACTACTGGGGAAGGGTGACTACCTGCTGGGGGAGGGTGACTACCTGCTGGGGGAGCGTGACTACCTGCTGGGGGAGGGTGACTACCTGCTGGGGGAGGGTGACTAACTGCTGGGGGAGGGTGACTAACTGCTGGGTGAGTAGGTGTAACTGTTTGGGAAGCAGGATCAATTACTGGTTTGGGGGGGTCCTAGTTTAAAAAGATTATACAAATTAATTTTCAGTAAATCACCATACTTCTTTATCCCCTTCTGGTTAAAATGTATCCCGTCCGAACCAAAGAGAGAGAGAGGAGGAGAGAGAGAGAGAGGAGGAGAGAGAGGGAGAGAGGAGGAGTGAGAGAGAGAGAGGAGGAGAAAGAGAGAGAGGAGGAGAGAGAGAGAGAGAGGAGGAGAGAGTTACAAGGAAAAGAAGTACCACAAAAGGCCTTGCGGCCCATACCGAGGAGGTACCAATGGCAACGGGTGCCAGGGAAAATTTTGTACACACTCAAATAGTGTGCAAGATTTGGTCTAACCTTTTCTTGAACTGATCCATAGAGGAACTGTTCACAACTTCCGAAGGTAACCTGAAAGAGTTACAAGGACAAGGACAAGAGGAAGCCTCAAAGACCTTTCGGTCCACTCTGAGAGGTTCCTGTTATTAAAAGTTTATTTTTGTTTCAAGTATCCTAATAGTAGTAGAAAACTGGATAGAAAAGTAGAAGGCTCTCTCCCCACCCTCCGCTCCCTCCCTGCCAGAGGCAGGTACGGAAAAAGGTTGAACAAAATACCTTGACGCTGGAAAAGTAGCCAAGGAAATTTCACAGGAAAGTGGAGAATATATAAATAGCTCTATATTTAGCTTGCTCACAGAGACACCATGCAAGCGAACTCCTGTAGAGTTTTCTGAGGTTTTAATCTCAAACTATGAATGTGTTCAGTACTTTGTCTAGCCTATTTTTAAACACATTTACACTTTGACTGGAAACAACCTCTGAGGGAAGTTGGTGCCAGGGAAAATTTTGAACACACTCAAATAGTGTGCAAGATTTGGTCTACCTTTTCTTGAAGTGATCCACAGAGGAACTGTTCACAACTTCCGAAGGTAACCTGTTCCATGTGTCACAGATCTTATACGTAAAGTAATTCCCAATACACTAGTCCTAAACCGTTTCAAATCCAACTTCCAACCATTGTTGCGAGTTGGGTTATCATTTAAACTAAACATACTTCTAAAATCGACATCGTTGAACCCGCGTAAGAGCTTGAAAACCTCGATCAGTTGACCGCGCAGCCTCCGAGTTTCAAGCGAAAACAAGTTCAGGGCGCGTAACCGTCGATTGTAGCCCATATGCCTAACGGAAGGATTAACTTTGTGGCCCTCGCCTGCACTCGCTCCAGCCTCTCAATATCTTTCCTGAGGGTGGGCGACCAGAACTGCACAGCATTCCAGGTGCGGCCGAACAAGGGAATTGTACAGTGAGAGCACAATCTCCTTGTTCCGAAACTGAAATTGCCTCCTGATATAACCCAATAGTTTCTGGGCTTTCTTTTCCACCTCTACACACTGTTTCGTAAACTTAAGGTCGCTGCTAATTAGCACACCCAAGTCCTTTTCTAAATCAGTCACCTCGATATTACTACCCAACATCGAGTAGTCCGACTTGGGATTGGCGTAGCCAATGTGCATCACTTTGCATTTACCCAAGTTAAACGGCATTTGCCATTTTTCGGACCACTCTCCTATCCTACCTAGGTCCGCACGCAGTTCCTCGATCGCTTCGGGCGTCCCAACATTGCCCCAAGCTTGGTGTCATCAGCGAATTTGGCGATCCGACTGACGATGCCACCGTCGATATCATTTATGTAAACGATAAACAACAGTCCCCAAAACGGAACCCTGAGAACCCCACTAGTGACCGAGGCCCAACCCGAACTAGCCCCTTAATTACCACCCTCTCCGCCTATTCCTCAGCCAGTTTTCAATCCACCTACCTATTTCCCCACCGATACCCAGCGCGCGCACTTTCGCCATTAGCCGGCGGTGAGGTACCTTATCAAAGGCTTTCTGAAAGTCGAGATAAAGTATATCAATCGCCCTACTCTTATCGTACTCACTCAACATGACGTGGAAAAACTCGAGCAAGTTGGTGAGACACGACCTATGCCGTCTAAACCCATGTTGGGAGTCCCAAGCAGCTTGTAGGAATCCAAATGGTCAACGATCCTATCAGCTATTACCCTCTAATAATTTACCTACAACTGAAGTGAGACTAATGGGACGATAGTTCCCTGGACTTTCGTGATCCCCTTTCTTAAAGATAGGGGTCACGTTGGCTTCCCTCCAGTCACCAGGCACCTGGCCCATCTCCAACGATTTGTTGAAGACTGTAGCCAGGTGGGGAGCCACCTGGTCGCGCACTTCCGCAACACTCTGGGGAGAAACTGGTCTGGCCCAGGAGCCTTAAACGCGCTCAGTTTGTATTCTATCGGCAACGACTGTCGCGGTACATCGAACACTATCCAGGCCAGCACCTTCGTGCCTCACGCCTGGCTCGGGGATGATGCGGGGTCCTCCCTGGTGAACACTCCCGCAAAGTACTCATTAAGCACATTGGCGATGTCCGCGTCGGAGGTCCGCAGAACGCGCTTCCATCCTTTAACGGACCTATCATGCTTCTAATGGCTTTCTACTATTAAATAACTGAAGAACTCCTTAGGGTTCCCCTTGCAGAGGCTTGCCACCCGTAGTTCTTCGTTACGTTTCGCTAGCCTAACCTTCGCCTTCACTTCTTACACAGGCGGACATACGCTTCAGTGTTCTCGTGGGAACGATTGGCCTTCGCCCTCCTATACGCTACTTTCCTATTTCGGATAGCCGAAGCGATGTCACGATTGAACCACTTAGGCTGCGTTGAAGCAGGAGTGACCGGTTTTGAGGGTATGGCAGCAGACTGCAGCACCATAAACTCGTCCCGGAATGCATTCCACACTCCCTCAACATCGCCGCCGACCTCTAACCCCATCTCTCCTACGCTATCCCTGAGGCTAACAAAGTTCGCCCGCCGGAGATCGAGCTTACTGCCTCTCGAGTTACTACGCTTCACGCGAGGGACGCACACACGGAACCTAATAAGACTGTGATCACTCCCGCCCAACGATTCGTCAACGGTGAGGCCAGTGACGAGGTTGTCTTCGGTCGTGAATACTAAGTCTAGAACGCTTTCGCCTCGTGTAGGCTCGTTGACCCACTGACTGAGGAAGTTCTCATCAGCAAAGTCAACTAGCCTCCTCCCTTCAGCATCAGCAGTCCTCTTTTCCCACTTTATGCCGCGACAGTTCAAGTCTCCTAAAACTACACACCCTATCCCCTAGCAGTCTACTGAGTTCGGTGTACAGTGCTGTATCCTCCTCGAGGAGGAGATGCGGAGGTCTGTACACCAAGATTAACCTATAGCTCGTCCCTCCCACATTCAGATCGACGCCAAGCAGCTCCCGTTCCGACCGGAACTGGCAGTCAACCGGACTCAACGTCTCTGACGTATATTAGTACCCCACCCCTCCACGGGTGCGGTCTTTGCGAAACATTCTATACCCGGGAATTTCGAACTCCACAACGTAGTCCCTACGATCAGTATGAATCCAGGACTCGGTGATAGCAACGATATCCTGGTATTCTGATGCTAAGAGCGCCCGTAGCTCGCAAAACTTGTTCCTAATCGACCTAGCATTAAAAAGCATTGCACGAGGGAGCCTTCCCTATTCTGACCGCCCCTAGCACGACCCGTTTCCCGAACAGCCAGGGCTGTCGGGAGTTGAAGAGCCCCTCACTAACGAGGGACAACTTCCGCAGGAGCCTGAGCCCCCTCCAACGAGGAGGGTCACCCACCTGTACCTGGACGCACCCTTCAGTTAAAGGTACGTCCGCCACCGGCTCATCATCGTCTCTCCCCGGTGGGGCTCCATCATCTATCCCCGGACTCGACCTCACCATTCTGTATAGGTGCCGGTCGAGCAGCGCGCCTAGCACACCTTTACCCTTGTTATTGAGGTGGACACCATCCCTCTGGTAAAGGTCCCACCTACTGAAAATGCGTCGAAGGGGTCAATAAACTCACGCCCAGCGGACGCACAAGTCTTGCACCCTCTCGTTGATGCCAATGACCTTACTGAGTGCGTGGTCACTGGCATTCATTCGCGGTAAAATACCCATTAACATTCCCCTGTCTGTCTTCAGTTTTAGATCATCCGCAAGAGACATGATCTCGGTGATGATCCCTCTGAAAGACCTACCCTAACCTTTGAGGAACAGGTCGTTGCCACCAGCGTGGACAACGATCGCAGTCCTCCGACTAGCCACGCGCACCTTCTCTACCTCCTTCCTTAAGTGCGCCGTTCCCCGCCCAGGTAAGCACCATACCTTCCTCCCATCCCGGTTTGCAGAAGCAAAGTACTTCTCCTGGCCCCTGATCTGAGTCCCCAATCAAAACGGTGTCTTCCTCCTTCGAGCACAGGAGACTAAAGCGGTTAGAGGTCTGACAGGGGCAACTGGGGTCTCAGGCTTCGGCTTCGCAGCCTTCTTGCCCGAGACCTTTCGAAACCCGTCGCCACCCATACACGCAGTTACACCACCCGACCCACCCCGACCGGTAGCTACATCCGTCGGTTTCTTTGGGCCATCAGTAGGCCCCTTCCCACCCTTTTTCTTCATCGGCCCCTTCCCACCCTTCTCTATCGACCCTTCCCACCCTTCTCTATCAGCCCCTTCTTTGCGCCCTCCCTTTGTTCTGGATACTTAATCTTACAGTTTAAATCTGCTGGTGTGTTTTTAGTTTGATCTTGTCCACTGGGTTGGATTTCCAGTGCTACGACCCTAGCTTCAAGCTTTTTTACTAATTCCTTTAGCTCTTTAACTTCCTTTTCGTGGTTGTCTCTAAGTTTACAAAACAAACAACACTAAGGGATGTGATATCGCTGATACTACCCTCAGGGAAGTCAACGCACCAATGATTAACTTTACATTTAAAGCATTCTGCTTTCAATTTAGCTGGCCCTGCCATATTTTCTCTTTTTTATTTTTTTTCTGAATACTCTGAATAAGATAAAGCGTTCTAGCAATGAAAACTATCCAAAAACGTTCTGACCAGTATATAAAAGGGGGGGGGGGTGAATTCATCCCGCGCGTAGACGCATCCACCTATTTGCAAGTGACGTTCATCCCTTCCAGAAGACTACACCTCTCCTGCTGCCGCACCGACCAAAGGTCTCCCCAGGGCCGGACAGTCCCAAACGTGTCGCAGCTACCAACTGACAAACACTCGCGACGCAGGCGTCACGGATTTTCCGCCAGGAGCGACAGCGAGATGCAGCCCCTTACTAAGTCTTACTAGTCACTCACAAGCGGCCAGACTCTTAGAATCCAGTGTTCAAGGGATATCCCACCAGACCCAGAGGCTACGCCCGAGACTTTACGCTGGCCTGGCAGCCAGCTGGGCAGTAAAGCTCTCTCACCTCAGAGCAGTACAGCCAAGCACCATCAATTGGTCACCAAAGAACGGTCGCAGGGGGCTGGTCAGGCCATTACGCGTTAGGAATGGGCTTAACGGGGCACTAGCCACACTCCATTCATCGCGCCCCTACGCCTGGGACCCCTCCATCCCAGTCTCTCACAACCTACGAGCGTTAAATGGTGTTATTTATAGAGGTTCCAAAGCCTCTCTTCCCACGCATGAGGTAGCAGTAGGGTCCTAATAGTAAAAGAAGAGAAAAAGACTTAATACTAAAAGTTTTTTTTTTTTTTTTTTTTTGCAGTCAGAGGAGAACAACCTTAACGTAAGCTAAAAGGACAGAGTAGGGATGGGATGGGGTCCTAGTAACCCACGGGACGGGATTGTGCAAAATACTTCACCCGCCCTCCCGAAAGAGAGAGAGAACCTAAAGGAACTGGCAGCCAGTTCCTCTAGAATCCCACGACTCGGGACCGGAGGGCTGTCACACCGCAAGTACAAAGTTTACTACATCCAGAAGAAATGTGTATAACCTTTATACCCCCTGCGGGGGAGATGGGAGGAGAGAGGAGAGAGAGAGAGAGAGAGAGAGATGGGAGGAGAGAGAGAGAGAGATACAAGGAGTTACAAGGAAAAGAAGTACCTCAAAAGGCCTTGCGGCCCATACCGAGGAGGTACCAATGGCAACGGGTGCCAGGGAAAATTTTGTAAAAGTTTATTTTTCTTTCAACTATCCTAGCAGTAGTAGAAAACTGGATAGAAAAGTAGAAGGCTCTCTCCCCACCCTCCGCTCCCTCCCTGCCAGAGGCAGGTACGGAAAAAGGTTGAAGAAAATACCTTGACCCTGGAAAAGTAGCCAAGGAAATTTTACAGGAAAGTGGAGAATATGTAAATAGCTCTATATTTAGCTTGCTCACAGAGACACCGTGCAAGCGATCTCCTGCAGAGTTTTCTTATGTTTTAGTCTTAAACTATGAGAGTATTCAGTACTTTGTCTAGCCTATTTTTAAACACATTTACACTTTGACTGGAAACAACCTCTGAGGGAAGTTGGTTCCAGATATTAACTATTTTATAGGAAAAGAAATTTCCGCAGACTGAGGTCCTAAATGTCTTTACACACTCAAATAGTGTGCAAGATTTCGTCTAACCTTTTCTTGAACTGATCCACAGAGGAACTGTTCACAACTTCTGAAGGTAACCTGTTCCACGTGTCACAGATCTTATACGTAAAGTAATTCCCACACACACTAGTCCTAAACCGTTTCAAATCCAACTTCCAACCATTGTTGCGAGTTGGGTTATCATTTAAACTAAACATGCTTCTAAAATCGACATCGTTGAACCCGCGTAAGAGCTTGAAAACCTCGATCAGTTGACCGCGCAACCTCCGAGTTTCAAGCGAAAACAAGTTCAGGGCGCGTAACCGTCGATTGTAGCCCATATGCCTAACGGAAGGGATTAACTTTGTGGCCCTCGCTCCAGCCTCTCTGTACTGAACGACGCATTTCCTGAGCTCTCTGATTTTGCATTTACTTTTATATATTGCTGAGAACTTTACTTTTGGATACTTTTGAATTTTATATACTTGCGTTTAAATTTACGTTGTTATAGTTAAGTAATTGAATTAGTGGTTTTTAGCGATTTAGAAGTTTTCATAGCGTGCCGGCTTAATTTAACTTATACCTGTGACGGTTTAAATTTTTGACTCCGCGATGCCGTCGCAGAAAGCGTCGTGTGTTAGGTGTAGGGTTAACCGGTGGTATTCGGAATTTAAGGATTATAACGGCGGTCCAATGGCGATTACCGATAGATCAGTTTGTTTCTTTTGCGAGTTCATGGAGGAATTAGTTGACATAAAACGCAGTGTACGTGAGGTAGCGGATAGACTTGCAACGCTTGATGAGGGCAGGGTTAGGGCTACGGTTGACGGAAGCCGAACCAATACTAACGTTGAAGACGTTAGTAATTTGAAGGGTGAGGTGCGTAACTTAGTTTCTAGTTTAGGTAGCTTGTCGGGAAGGTTAGATAGAGTTGAGGAAGAGGTTAAGGTTAGTCCGAGAGTAGTAGATAGCGAGGGATTTAGAGAGGTTAAGGGTGGAGCTAGGCCGCGTACATTAGGTGATAGGAATCCCCCCCTATCGAGGTTTCGAACCCTTTCGCCCATTTGGAAAGGGACGTGAATGAGGGGGAAACTATTTTAATTGGGGACTCTTTAGTGCGCCACATGGACAAAGAGTTCGTTAAACGGAATCCAACCAATAGGAGGAGGGTCTGTCTCCCAGGGGCCAGGGTTGACAGAGTTAGAGACGAAGTGGATAGGGTTGACGTTGCTTCCCGTCACTCAATGTTGGTGACGATGGTAGGAGGCAACGACTCGTATAGGCCCGATACGAGAGTGCCTGACCTTTTGGAGAGATATAGGGGGTTAATTAGGTCCCTGAAGGCGAGGTCAGATAGGTCTTTAGTTCTAGGTATTACCCCTAGGCACGGGTTGGGTCTTAGAATTACGTCCAAAACAATATTTTTGAATAACAAATTAGAAGAGATTTGTGCTGAGGAAAGTGTACCCTTCGTAAAGCTGTGGTCCGAATTCAATGATCCTAGCCTTTTTATAAAAGATGGGGTGCATTTTAATGAAATAGGTAATGCTAGGCTAGGTAGGTTAATAGACGAAAACGTGCGAAAGCTGTATAGGTCGAAGCCTTCTTTAAACGTTGTGGGTCCGGGAAACGCGGGCCCGACGTGATAAATAGTTTAAAACGCGGGCCCGTGGTAAAAAATAACTTAAACGTCTTTTATTGCAACGCGCGTAGTATTAGAAATAAATTAAATGAATTTAAGGCGGTAATTTATTCCGGCAACTATGATATAGTTGCTATCACTGAAACTTGGTTAAATACCGTGACTCGGGACTTGTTGGGGGAACTTGATATACCGGGTTTTAAACTCTTTACTAATGATAGGTTACATAGATTTGGAGGCGTTTTGCTGTACATTCGTAATTCCCTTAGGGCTATCGAGGTTAAGTTAGATTTTCCGGCAGCAATTAATGCGATCTGTGTTGAAGTTAGGGCGCGTAGTATTAGTTTTAATTTTGTTGTTGTTTATAGACCTCCCGTTCAACCCCTCGATATAGATACTAGATTTTACTCACTTCTTGGTAATTTTATTGACAATCGGAATAGTATAATTGTCGGAGACTTTAACTGCCCTAATGTTAATTACGAGAATTTTACGGGTAATGAAGAGGGTTTGAGATTGGTTGAGTTTATGGACGATAACTTTTTACGACAGATAGTTACCGAACCAACGCGCGGTGATAATATCTTAGATTTGGTGATGACGAACGGCGAGAATATAGTCGAAGGTTTAGAAGTAGGCGAGAGTTTAGGATGTAGCGATCATCAAATTCTTAGGTTTAAGTTATTGATAGAAAACACAGGATAGTAACGTAATAGAAGTCCCTGATTTTCGTAGGGCTAATTTTGATAGTTTTGCTGATAGGATGAGAGTAGTGGACTGGGATAACTTATTTATGGGCAATGACACAAATTTGCGTTGGGTGGCGTTTAAAGAAAGTTTTAGGAACATTGAAAGGGAGTTTATTCCTCGTAGGCTCAAGCGCGCTAGAAATCGCGGTAGGCCGAAGTGGTGGAGTAGGGAAATAGGAGAGTTTACAAACGAGCGTAATAGAGCGTATAGACTTAGTAAGCGCAATGGACAGGTAGCTAACTTTAATAGATATATCGAGCTTAGACGTCAGGTTAAAAGATCAGTTAGGAATGCCAAGCGTAATTTAGAGATACTTATAGCTGAGGATAGTAAACATAATCCAAAAAAGTTTTTTGAATACGTTAATAATCGTAAGCCGGTAAAAAATAACATAGGCCCTCTAGTGGATGTTAGTGGCGCTTTGGCTTCTGACGCTCAGGCGATGGCGGGTATTTTCAATAACTTTTTTGCGACAGTTTTTACCGTAGAAGACGTAAATAATGTCCCCGACGTGAACGATATCGTTCCATTTAGTAGCGAGACTATTTTGGATGAAATAACTGTGTACGAGGCTGAGATTGCGCATTATATCGATAAGCTAAAAGTTAGCAAGGCTCCAGGCCCTGACGCGTTTTATCCCAGACACTTGAAAGATTTGAAAGAAGTTATCGTAGGCCCCTTAACGAAGATTTTTAATCAGTCACTCGAAACGGGGATTATTCCTGAAGACTTTAAATTAGCTAACGTCACGCCTATTTTTAAAAAAGGCGACCGCGCGGTAGCTATCAATTATAGGCCCATTAGCTTAACGTCAATTGTCGGTAAACTTTTGGAATCCGTAGTTAGGGATCGTATTATCGATCACTTAGAAAGTAGAGATTTGATTAATAGTAGTCAGCATGGGTTTCGACGCCATAGGTCTTGTTTAACAAATTTGTTAGAATTTTATAACGAAATAGTGCGCGAATACGATAGGCATAGAGCAGCTGACGTTATTTATTTAGATTTTAAAAAGGCGTTCGATACAGTTCCGCATAGGAGACTAATTGCGAAAGTTAAAGCGCACGGTATACGCGGTCAGGTAGCTAATTGGTTAGAAGAATGGCTTCGTGCTAGGAGGCAGAGGGTCGTAGTTAATGGTAGTGAATAGGGGTGGTTAGATGTAGGTAGCGGTGTCCCACAGGGTTCAGTGTTAGGCCCATTGCTATTCTAATTTACATTAACGACATAGATGTAGGATTGACTAGTAACGTGTCAAAATTCGCGGACGATACTAAAATAGGCGGTAAGGTTGTTAACGAGGACGATAGAAATAGGATCCAAGACGATGTAGATAGGATTATGGAGTGGACGGATAAGTGGCAGATGCAATTTAACGTAGATAAATGTAAAGTTTTGCATATAGGTTCTCGCAACAATAATTACGCGTACACGATGGATGATAGGGAGTTAGCGAGCGTTGACGAGGAAGTAGATTTAGGCGTACGCGTAACTAAAGATTTAAAGGTTAGGAACCAGTGCCTGGAGTCTTGCGCAAAAGCTAATAGGATGTTAGGCTTCATAGCGCGTAATTTCGAATTTAAATCGAAGGATATTATATTGTCCCTTTACAAGTCCCTAGTCAGGCCTCATTTAGAATATGCCGTTCAGTTTTGGTGCCCGTACTTGCGTGAGGATATTGATAGGTTAGAAAGGGTTCAGCGTCGTGCCACGAAACTTATTCCGTCATTGCGGAATAAGCTTTATGAAGATAGGATTAAAGAGTTAGACCTGTATTCACTCGAAACTAGGAGATTAAGGGGGAGCTTATTGAAGTTTTCAAAATCGTTAATAACATCGATAACGTAAATTTTGATAAATTGTTCACTTTCGATAATAGTAATACTCGCAATAACGGATTTAAGTTCGTGGCAGACGTTTTATTACCAATATCGCTAAAAACTTCTTTACGTTTAAAGTAATTGATAAATGGAATAATCTTCCCGCGTCAGTCGTTCATTCTACCAGCGTTAATATGTTTAAGAACCGTCTTGACAGACATTTTAAAAGTATTAACGTTGTTTAAAATTAAAAAAGAAAGTTAACAACAGGAGCTCTGGTGGTGGTGCTCGAGGATGAGTCTGTTGACGATGAATGCCAGCTTGTGACATGCCAGCGTGTGATGCCAACAAAAAAAAATAAAATAAATAAAAAATAGACTAACACGAACGTAGATGTAGCTCGTAGCGTAAACTAACCCACTTTTTGTTTAACTGTACCTACTTTTTTTTTTTCTTATCTCCTTTCTTGCATGTCTGTAACTCTCTTTACTTGCATGTTTGTAGTTTGCATGGTATGACAGTGAGTTAAGACTGTGTTTGCATGGTTTGTAAGCGTTCACATTTTACTTCTTTTCATCTTTCACCCCTCTCCTATTTTCTTCGACTATTTTTCTGACTTGTCGGCAGTGGCCGGCGGATGATTATGGTGTGACTTTTTTCCTCTTTTTCTGAATGAATGTTAACCCACGAATGATAGGTGTTGCTCCTTACTTAACCCCTTATTCTCTTTTCTTAACCCCCTACTCTTTCCTTTCTCTCGGGCTAGCCTTAGAGTGGATCTTAGGGTCTTTGTTAGCCTTAGTTTCTGTAGATCTGTAGATCTTTCCTGAGGGTGGGCGACCAGAACTGCACAGCATATTCCAGGTGCGGCCGAACAAGGGAATTGTACAGAGAGAGCACAATCTCCTTGTTCCGAAACTGAAATTGCCTCCTGATATAACCCAATAGTTTCTGGGCTTTCTTTTCCACCTCTACGCACTGTTTCGTAAACTTAAGGTCGCTGCTAATTAGCACACCCAAGTCCTTTTCTAAATCAGTCACCTCGATATTACTCCCAACATCGAGTAGTCCGACTTGGGATTGGCGTAGCCAATGTGCATCACTTTGCATTTACCCAAGTTAAACGGCATTTGCCATTTTTCGGACCACTCTCCTATCCTACCTAGGTCCGCACGCAGTTCCTCGATCGCTTCGGGCGTCCCAACATTGGCCCCAAGCTTGGTGTCATCAGCGAATTTGGCGATCCGACTGACGATGCCACCGTCGATATCATTTATGTAAATGATAAACAACAGTGGCCCCAAAACGGAACCCTGAGGAACCCCACTAGTGACCGAGGCCCAACCCGAACTAGCCCCTTTAATTACAACCCTCTGCCGCCTATTCTTCAGCCAGTTTTCAATCCACCTACCTATTTCCCCACCGATACCCAGCGCGCGCACTTTCGCCATTAGCCGGCGGTGAGGTACCTTATCAAAGGCTTTCTGAAAGTCGAGATAAAGTATATCAATCGCCCTACTCTTATCGTACTCACTCAACATGACGTGGAAAAACTCGAGCAAGTTGGTGAGACACGACCTATGCCGTCTAAACCCATGTTGGGAGTCCCCAAGCAGCTTGTAGGAATCCAAATGGTCAACGATCCTATCGCTATTATCCCTCTAATAATTTACCTACAACTGAAGTGAGACTAATGGGACGATAGTTCCCTGGACTTTCGTGATCCCCTTTCTTAAAGATAGGGGTCACGTTGGCTTCCCTCCAGTCACCAGGCACCTGGCCCTCTCCAACGATTTGTTGAAGACTGTAGCCAGGTGGGGAGCCACCTGGTCGCGCACTCCGCAACACTCTGGGGAGAAACTGGTCTGGCCCAGGAGCCTTAAACGCGCTCAGTTTGTCTATTCTATCGGCAACGACTGTCGCGGTACATCGAACTATCCAGGCCAGCACCTTCGTGCCTCCTGGGGGGATGACGCGGGTGTCCTCCCTGGTGAACACTCCCGCAAAGTACTCATTAAGCACATTAGCGATGTCCGCGTCGGAGGTCCGCAGAACGCCGCTTCGTCCTTTAACGGACCTATCATGCTTCTAATGGGCTTTCTACTATTAACATAACTGAAGAACTCCTTAGGGTTCCCCTTGCAGAGGCTTGCCACCCGTAGTTCTTCGTTACGTTTCGCTAGCCTAACCTTCGCCTTCACTTCCCTACACAGGCGGACATACGCTTCAGTGTTCTCGTGGGAACGATTGGCCTTCGCCCTCCTATACGCTACTTTCCTATTTCGGATAGCCGAAGCGATGTCACGATTGAACCACTTAGGCTGCGTTGAAGCAGGGTGACCGGTTTTGAGGGTATGGCAGCAGACTGCAGCACCATAAACTCGTCCCGGAATGCACTCCACACTCCCTCAACATCGCCGCCGACCTCTAACCCCATCTCTCCTACGCTATCCCTGAGGCTAACAAAGTTCGCCCGCCGGAGATCGAGCTTACTGCCTCTCGAGTTACTACGCTTCACCCGAGGGACGCACACACGGAACCTAATAAGACCGTGATCACTCCCGCCCAACGATTCGTCAACGGTGAGGCCAGTGACGAGGTTGTCTTCGGTCGTGAATACTAAGTCTAGAACGCTTTCGCCTCGTGTAGGCTCGTTGACCCACTGAGTGAGGAAGTTCTCATCAGCAAAGTCAACTAGCCTCCTCCCTTCAGCATCGGCAGTCCTGTTTCCCACTTTATGCCGCGACAGTTGAAGTCTCCTAAAACTACACACACCCTATCCCCTAGCAGGCTACTGAGTTCGGTGTACAGGGCTGTATCCTCCTCGAGGAGGAGATGCGGAGGTCTGTACACCAAGATTAACCTATAGTTCGTCCCTCCCACGTTCAGATCGACGCCAAGCAGCTCCCGTTCCGACCGGAACTGGCAGTCAACCGGACTCAACGTGTCTCTGACGTATATTAGTACCCCACCCCCCTCCCCACGGGTGCGGTCTTTGCGAAACATTCTATACCCGGGAATTTCGAACTCCCCAACGTAGTCCCTACGATCAGTATGAATCCAGGACTCGGTGATAGCAACGATATCCTGGTATTCTGATGCTAAGAGCGCCCGTAGCTCGCAAAACTTGTTCCTAATTGACCTAGCATTAAAAAGCATTGCACGGAGGGAGCCTTCCCTATTCTGACCGCCCCCTAGCACGACCCGTTTCCCGAACAGCCAGGCTGTCGGGAGTTGAAGAGCCCCTCACTAACGAGGGGGCAACTTCCGCAGGAGACTGAGCCCCCTCCAACGTAGGAGGAGGGTCACCCACCTGTACTTCGACGCACCCTTCAGTTGAAGGTACGTCCGCCACCGGCTCATCATCTCTCTCCCGGTGGGGCCCATCATCTCTCCCCGGACTCGACCTCACCATTCTGTATAGGTGCCGGTCGAGCAGCGCGCCTAGCACACCTTTACCCTTGTTATTGAGGTGGACACCATCCCTCTGGTAAAGGTCCCACCTACCCGAAAATGCATCGAAGGGGTCAATAAACTTCACGCCCAGCGGAACGCACAAGTCTTGTACCCTCTCGTTGATGCCAATGACCTTACTGAGCGCGTGGTCACTGGCATTCATTCGCGGTAAAATACCCATTAACATTCCCCTGTCTGTCTTCAGTTTTAGATCATCCGCAAGAGACATGATCTCGGTGATGATCCCTTCTGTAAGACCTACCCCACCGCCTTTGAGGAACAGGTCATTGCCACCAGCGTGGACAACGATCGCAGTCCTCCGACTAGCCACGCGCACCTTCTCTACCTCCTTCCTTATGTGCGCCGTTCCCCGCCCAGGTAAGCACCTTACCTTCCTCCCATTCCGGTTTGCAGAAGCAAAGTACTTCTCCTGGCCCCTGATCTGCGAGTCCCCAATCAAAACGGTGTCTTCCTCCTTCGAGCACAGGAGACTAAAGCGGTTAGAGGTCTTGACAGGGGCAACTGGATTCTCAGGCTTCGGCTTCGCAGCATTCTTGCCCGAGACCTTTCGAAACCCATCGCCACCCATACACGCAGTTACACCACCCGACCCACCCCGACTGGTAGGTACATCCTTCGGTTTCTTTGGGCCATCAGTAGGCCCCTTCCCACCCTTCTCTATCGATCCCTTCCCACCCTTCTCTATCAGCCCCTTCTTTGCGCCCTCCCTTTGTTTTAGATACTTAATCTTACAGTTTAAATCTGCTGGTGTGTTTTTAATTTGATCTTGTCCACTGGGTTGGATTTCCAATGCTACGACCCTAGCTTCAAGCTTTTTTACTAATTCCTTTAGCTCTTTAACTTCCTTTTCGTAGTTGTCTCTAAGTTTACAAAACAAAAATACACTAAGGGATGTGATATCGCTGATACTACCCTCAGGGAAGTCAACGCACCAATGATTAACTTTACATTTAAAGCATTCTGCTTTCAATTTAGATGGCCCTGCCATATTTTTTCTCATTTTTTTTTCTGAATACTCTGAATAAGATAAAGCATTCTAGCAATGAAAACTATCCAAAAACGTTCTGACCAGTATATAAAAAGGGGGGGGGGGGGAATTCATCCCGCGCGTAGACGCATCCACCTATTTGCAAGTGACGTTCATCCCTTCCAGAAGACTACACCTCTCCTGCTGCCGCACCGACCAAAGGTCTCCCCAGGGCCGGACAGTCCCAAACGTGTCGCAGATACCAACTAACAAACACTCGCGACGCAGGCGTCACGGATTTTCCGCCAGGAGCGAGAGCGAGATGCAGCCCCTTACTAAGTCTTACTAGTCACTCACAAGCGGCCAGACTCTTAAAATCCAGTGTTCAAGGGATATCCCACCAGACCCAGAGGCTACGCCCGAGACTTTACGCTGGCCTGGCAGCCAGCTGGGCAGTAAAGCTCTCTCACCTCAGAGCTGTACAGCCAAGCACCATCAATTGGTCACCAAAGAACGGTCGCAGGGGGCTGGTCAGGCCATTACGCGTTAGGAATGGGCTTAACGGGGCAGTAGCCACACTCCATTCATCGTGCCCCTACGCCTGGGACCCCTCCATCCCAGTCTCTCACAACCGACGAGCGTTAAATGGTGTTATTTATAGAGGTTCCAAAGCCTCTCTTCCCACGCATGAGGTAGCAGTAGGGTCCTAATAGTAAAAGAAGAGAAAAAGACTTAATACTAAAAGTTTTTTTTTTTTTTTTTGCAGTCAGAGGAGAACAACCTTAACGTAAGCTAAAAGGAGATAGAGAGAGAGTTACAAGGAGGAGTTACAAGGAAAAGAAGTACCTCAAAAGGCCTTGCGGCCCATACCGAGGAGGTACCAATGGCAACGGGTGCCAGGGAAAATTTTGTTAAAGTTTATTTTTCTTTCAACTATCCTAGCAGTAGTAGAAAACTGGATAGAAAAGTAGAAGGCTCTCTCCCCACCCTCCGCTCCCTCCCTGCCAGAGGCAGGTACGGAAAAAAGTTGAAGAAAATACCTTAACCCTGGAAAAGTAGCCAATGAAATTTTACAGGAAAGTGGAGAATATATAAATAGCTCTATATTTAGCTTGCTCACAGAGACACCGTGCAAGCGATCTCCTGCAGAGTTTTCTTATGTTTTAGTCTTAAACTATGAGAGTATTCAGTACTTTGTCTAGCCTATTTTTAAACACATTTACACTTTGACTGGAAACAACCTCTGAGGGAAGTTGGTTCGAGATATTAACTATTTTATAGGAAAAGAAATTTCCGCAGACTGAGGTCCTAATTGTCTTTACACACTCAAATAGTGTGCAAGATTTCGTCTACCCTTTTCTTGAACTGATCCACAGAGGAACTGTTCACAACTTCTGGAGGTAACCTGTTCCACGTGTCACGGATCTTATAAGTAAAGTAATTCCCACACACACTAGTCCTAAACCGTTTCAAATCCAACTTCCAACCATTGTTGCGAGTTGGGTTATCATTTAAACTAAACATGCTTCTAAAATCGACATCGTTGAACCCGCGAAAGAGCTTGAAAACCTCAATCAGTTGACCGCGCAGCCTCCGAGTTTCAAGCGAAAACAAGTTCAGGGCGCGTAACCGTCGATTGTAGCCCATATGCCTAACGGAATGGATTAACTTTGTGGCCCTCGCCTGCACTCGCTCCAGACTCTCAATATCTTTCCCAAGGGTGGGCGACCAGAACTGCACAGCATATTCCGAAGGCGGCCGAACAAGGAATTGTACGAGAGAGCACAATCTCCTTGTTCCGAAATGAAATTGCCTCCTGATATAACCGAATAGTTTCTGGGCTTTCTTTTCCACCTCTACGCACTGTTCGTAAACTTAAGGTCGCCTGCTAATTAGCACACCCAAGTCCTTTCTAAATCAGTCACCTCGATATGACTCCCCAACATCGAGTAGTCCGACTTGGGATTGGCGTAGCCAATGTGCATCACTTTGCATTTACCAAGTTAAACGGCATTTGCCATTTTTCGGACCACTCTCCTATCCTACCTAGGTCCCGCACGCAGTTCCTCGATCGCTTCGGGCGTCACAACATTGGCCGAAGCTTGGTGTCATCAGCGAATTTGGCGATCCGACTGACGATGCCACCGTCGATACCATTTATGTAAGTGATAAACAACAGCGGCCCCAAAACGGAACCCTGAGGAACCCCACTAGTGACCGAGGCCCAACCCGAACTAGCCCCATTAATTACAACCCTATGCCGCCTATTCTTCAGCCAGTTTTCTACCCACCTACCTAATTCCCCACCGATACCCAGCGCGCGCACTTTCGCCATTAGCCGGCGGTGAGGTACCTTATCAAAGGCTTTCTGAAAGTCGAGATAAAGTATATCAATCGCCCTACTCTTATTATACTCACCCAACATGACGTGGAAAAACTCGAGCAAGTTGGTGAGACACGACCTATGCCGTCTAAACCCATGTTGGGAGGCCACAAGCAGCTTGTAGGAATCCAAATGGTCAACGATCCTATCCGCTATTATCCCCTCTAATAATTTACCTACAACTGAGGTGAGACTAATGGGACGATTGTTCCCTGGACTTTCGTGATCCCCTTTCTTAAAGATAGGGGTCACGTTGGCTTCCCTCCAGTCACCTGGCACCTGGACCGTTTCCAACGATTTGTTGAAGACTGTAGCCAGGTGGGGAGCCACCTGGTCGCGCACCTCCCGCAACACTCTGGGGAGAAACTGGTCTGGCCCAGGAGCCTTAAACGCGCTCAGTTTGTCTATTCTATCGGCAACGACTGTCGCGGTACATCGAACACTATCCAGGCCAGCACCTTCGTGCCTCACGCCTGCTCGGGGATGACGCGGGTATCCTCCCTGGTGAACACTCCCTCAAAGTAGTCATTAAGCACATTGGCGATGTCCGCGTCGGAGGTCCGCAGAACGCAGCTTCGGTCCTTTAACTTCTAATGGGCTTTATACTATTAACATAACTGAAGAACTCCTTAGGGTTCCCCTTGCAGAGGCTTGCCACCCGTAGTTCTTCGTTACGTTTCGCTAGCCTAACCTTCGCCTTCACTTCCCTACACAGGCGGACATACGCTTCAGTGTTCTCGTGGGAACGATTGGCCTTCGCCCTCCTATACGCTACTTTCCTATTTCGGATAGCCGAAGCGATGTCACGATTGAACCACTTAGGCTGCGTTGAAGCAGGGGTGACCGGTTTTGAGGGTATGGCAGCAGACTGCAGCACCATAAACTCGTCCCGGAATGCACTCCACACTCCCTCAACATCGCCGCCGACCTCTAACCCCATCTCTCCTACGCTATCCCTGAGGCTAACAAAGTTCGCCCGCCGGAGATCGAGCTTACTGCCTCTCGAGTTACTACGCTTCATCCGAGGGACGCACACACGGAACCTAATAAGACCGTGATCACTCCCGCCCAACGATTCTTCAACGGTGAGGCCAGTGACGAGGTTATCTTCGGTCGTGAATACTAAGTCTAGAACGCTTTCGCCTCGTGTAGGCTCGTTGACCCACTGAGTGAGGAAGTTCTCATCAGCAAAGTCAACTAGCCTCCTCCCTTCAGCGTCAGCAGTCCTGTTTTCCCACTTTATGCCGCGACAGTTGAAGTCTCCTAAAACTACACACACCCTGTCCCCTAGCAGGCTACTGAGTTCGGTGTACAAGGCTGTATCCTCCTCGAGGAGGAGATGCGGAGGTCTGTACACCAAGATTAACCTATAGCTCGTCCCTGCCACATTCAGATCGACGCCAAGCAGCTCCCGTTCAGAACGGAACTGGCAGTCAACCGGACTCAACGTGTCTCTGACGTATATTAGTACCCCACCCCCCTCCCCACGGGTGCGGTCTTTGCGAAACATTCTATACCCGGGAATTTCGAACTCCCCAACGTAGTCAGTCCCTACGATCAGTATGAATCCAGGACTCGGTGATAGCAACGATATCCTGGTATTCTGATGCTAAGAGCGCCCGTAGCTCGCCAAACTTGTTCCTGATCGACCTAGCATTAAAAAGCATTGCACGGAGGAAGCCTCCCCTGTTCTGACCGCCACCTAGCACGACCCGTTTCCCGAACAGCCAGTGCTGTCGGGAGTTGAAGAGCCTCTCATTAACGAGGGGACAAACTCCGCAGGAGCCTGAGTCCCCTCCAACGTGGAAGGAGAGTCATTACCTGCTGTTGGAGGGGGACTAACTACTGGGGAAGGGTGACTACCTGCTGGGGGAGGGTGACTACCTGCTGGGGGAGGGTGACTACCTGCTGGGGGAGGGTGACTAACTGCTGGGGGAGGGTGACTAACTGCTGGGGGAGGGTGACTAACTGCTGGGTGAGTAGGTGTAACTGTTTGGGAAGCAGGATCAATTACTGGTTTGGGGGGTCCTAGTTTAAAAAGATTATACAAATTAATTTTCAGTAAATCACCATACTTCTTTATCCCCTTCTGGTTAAAATGTATCCCGTCCGAACCAAAGAGAGAGAGAGGAGGAGAGAGAGAGAGGAGAGAGAGAGAGAGAGAGGAGGAGTGAGAGAGAGAGAGGAGGAGAAAGAGAGAGAGAGAGGAGGAGAGAGAGAGAGAGGAGAGGAGGAGAGTTACAAGGAAAAGAAGTACCACAAAAGGCCTTGCGGCCCATACCGAGGAGGTACCAATGGCAACGGGTGCCAGGGAAAATTTTGTACACACTCAAATAGTGTGCAAGATTTGGTCTAACCTTTTCTTGAACTGATCCACAGAGGAACTGTTCACAACTTCCGAAGGTAACCTGAAAGAGTTACAAGGACAAGGACAAGAGGAAGCCTCAAAGACCTTTCGGTCCACTCTGAGAGGTTCCTGTTATTAAAAGTTTATTTTTGTTTCAAGTATCCTAATAGTAGTAGAAAACTGGATAGAAAAGTAGAAGGCTCTCTCCCCACCCTCCGCTCCCTCCCTGCCAGAGGCAGGTACGGAAAAAGGTTGAACAAAATACCTTGACGCTGGAAAAGTAGCCAAGGAAATTTCACAGGAAAGTGGAGAATATATAAATAGCTCTATATTTAGCTTGCTCACAGAGACACCGTGCAAGCGAACTCCTGTAGAGTTTTCTGAGGTTTTAATCTCAAACTATGAATGTGTTCAGTACTTTGTCTAGCCTATTTTTAAACACATTTACACTTTGACTGGAAACAACCTCTGAGGGAAGTTGGTGCCAGGGAAAATTTTGAACACACTCAAATAGTGTGCAAGATTTGGTCTACCCTTTTCTTGAAGTGATCCACAGAGGAACTGTTCACAACTTCCGAAGGTAACCTGTTCCATGTGTCACAGATCTTATACGTAAAGTAATTCCCAAATACACTAGTCCTAAACCGTTTCAAATCCAACTTCCAACCATTGTTGCGAGTTGGGTTATCATTTAAACTAAACATACTTCTAAAATCGACATCGTTGAACCCGCGTAAGAGCTTGAAAACTCGATCAGTTGACCGCGCAGCCTCCAAGTTTCAAGCGAAAACAAGTTCAGGGCGCGTAACCGTCGAGTGTAGCCCATATGCCTAATGGAAGTGATTAACTTTGTGGCCCTCGCCTGCACTCGCTCCAGCCTCTCAATATCTTTCCTGAGGGTGGGCGACCAGAACTGCACAGCATACTCCAGGTGCGGCCGAACAAGGGAATTGTACAGTGAGAGCACAATCTCCTTGTTCCGAAACTGAAATTGCCTCCTGATATAACCCAATAGTTTCTGGGCTTTTTTTTCCACCTCTACACACTGTTTCGTAAACTTAAGATCGCAGCTAATTAGCACACCCAAGTCCTTTTCTAAATCAGTCACCTCGATATTACTACCCAACATCGAGTAGTCCGACTTGGGATTGGCGTAGCCAATGTGCATCACTTTGCATTTACCCAAGTTAAACGGCATTTACCATTTTTCGGACCACTCTCCTATCCTACCTAGGTCCGCACGCAGTTCCTCGATCGCTTCGGGCGTCCCAACATTGGCCCCAAGCTTGGTGTCATCAGCGAATTTGGCGATCCGACTGACGATGCCACCGTCGATATCATTTATGTAAATGATAAACAACAGTGGCCCCAAAACGGAATACTGAGGAACCCCACTAGTGACCGAGGCCCAACCCGAACTAGCCCCTTTAATTACCACCCTCTGCCGCCTATTCCTCAGCCAGTTTTCAATCCACCTACCTATTTCCCCACCGATACCCAGCGCGCGCACTTTCGCCATTAGCCGGCGGTGAGGTACCTTATCAAAGTCTTTCTGAAAGTCGAGATAAAGTATATCAATCGCCCTACTCTTATCATACTCACTCAACATGAGGTGGAAAAACTCAAGCAAGTTGGTGAGACACGACCTATGCCGTCTAAACCCATGTTGGGAGTCCCCAAGCAGCTTGTAGGAATCCAAATGGTCAACGATCCTGTCAGCTATTATCCCTTCCAATAATTTACCTACAACTGAAGTGAGACTAATGGGACGATAGTTCCCTGGACTTTCGTAATCCCCTTTCTTAAAGATAGGGGTCACGTTGGCTTCGCTCCAGTCACCAGGCACCTGGCCCATCTCCAACGATTTGTTGAAGACTGTAGCCAGGTGGGGAGCCACCTGGTCGCGCACTTCTCGCAACACTCTGGGGAGAAACTGGTCTGGCCCATGAATCTTAAACGCGCTCAGTTTGTCTATTCTATCGGCAACGACTGTCGCGGTACATCTAACACTATCCAGGCCAGCACCTTCGTGCCTCACGCCTGGCTCGGGGATGACGCTGGTATCCTCCCTGGTGAAAACTCCCGCAAAGTAATCATTAAGCACATTAGCGATGTCCGCGTCGGAGGTCCGCAGAACGACGCTTCCATCCTTTAACGGACCTATCATGCTTCTAATGTGCTTTCTACTCTTAACATAACTGAAGAATTCCTTAGGGTTCCCCTTGCAGAGGCTTGCCACCCGTAGTTCTTCGTTACGTTTCGCTAGCCTAACCTTCGCCTTCACTTCCCTACACAGTCGGACATACGCTTCAGTGTTCTCGTGGGAACGATTGGCCTTCGCCCTCCTATACGCTACTTTCCTATTTCGGATAGCCGAAGCAATGTCACGAATGAACCACTTAGGCTGCGTTGAAGCAGGGGTGACCGGTTTTGAGGGTATGGCAGTAGACTGCAGCACCATAAACTCGTCCCGGAATGCACTCCACACTCCCTCAACATCGCCGCTAACCTCTAACCCCATATAAACTCGTCCCGGAATGCACTCCACACTCCATCAACATCGCCGCCAACCTCTAACCCCAGAGAGAGGAGGAGAGAGAGAGAGAGGAGAGAGAGAGAGAGGAGGAGAGTTACAAGGAGTTACAAGGAAAAGAAGTACCTTAAAAGGCCTTGCGGCCCATACCGAGGAGGTACCAATGGTAACGGGTGCCAGGGAAAATTTTGTAAAAGTTTATTTTTCTTTCAACTATCCTAGCACTAGTAGGAAACTGGATAGAAAAGTAGAAGGCTATCTCCTAACCGTCCGCTCCCTCCTGCCAGAGGCAAGTACGGAGTGGAGAATATATAAATAGCTCTATATTTAGGTTGCTCACAGAGACACCGTGCAAGCGATCTCCTGCAGAGTTTTCTTATGTTTTAGTCTTAAACTATGAGAGTATTCAGTACTTTGTCTAGCCTATTTTTAAACACATTTACACTTTGACTGGAAACAACCTCTGAGGGAAGTTGGTTCCAGATATCAACTATTTTATAGGAAAAGAAATTTCCGCAGAGTGAGGTCCTAAATGTCTTTACACACTCAAATAGTGTGTAAGATTTCGTCTACCCTTTTCTTGAACTGATCCACAGAGGAACTGTTCACAACTTCCGAAGGTAACCTGTTCCATGTGTCACAGATCTTATACGTAAAGTAATTCCCACACACACTAGTCCTAAACCGTTTCAAATCCAACTTCCAGCCATTGTTGCGAGTTGGGTTATCTTTTAAACTAAACATACTTCTAAAATCGACATCGTTGAACCCGCGTAAGAGCTTGAAAACCTCGATCAGTTGACCGCGCAGCCTCCGAGTTTCAAGCGAAAACAAGTTCAGGGAGCTTAACCGTCGATTGTAGCCCATATGCCTAACGGAAGGGATTAACTTTGTGGCCCTCGCCTGCACTCGCTCCAGCCTCTCAATATCTTTCCTGAGGGTGGGCGACCAGAACTGCACAGCATACTCCAGGTGCGGCCGAACAAGGGAATTGTACAGTGAGAGCACAATCTCCTTGTTCCGAAACTGAAATTGCCTCCTGATATAATCCAATAGTTTCTGGGCTTTCTTTTCCACCTCTACACACTGTTTCGTAAACTGAAGATCGCTGCTAATTAGCACACCCAAGTCCTTTTCTAAATCAGTCACCTCGATATGACTCCCCAACATCGAGTAGTCCGACTTGGGATTGGCGTAGCCAATGTGCATCACTTTGCATTTACCGAAGTTAAACGGCATTTGTCATTTTTCGGACCACTCTCCTATCCTACCTAGGTCTACACGCAGTTCCTCGATCGCTTCGAGCGTCCCAACATTGGCCCCAAGCTTGGTGTCATCAGCGAATTTGGCAATTCGACTGACGATGCCACCGTCGATATCATTTATGTAAATGATAAACAACAGCGGCCCCAAAACGGAACCCTGAGGAACCCCACTAGTGACCGAGGCCCAACCCGAACTAGCCCCTTTAATTACCACCCTCTGCCGCCTATTCCTCAGCCAGTTTTCAATCCACCTACCTATTTCCCCACCGATACCCAGCGCGCACACTTTTGCCATTAGACGGCGGTGAGGTACCTTATCAAAGGCTTTCTGAAAGTCGAGATAAAGTATATCAATCGCCCTACTCTTATCGTACTCACTCAACATGACGTGGAAAAACTCGAGCAAGTTGGTGAGACAAGATCTATGCCGTCTAAACCCATGTTGTGTGTCCCCAAGCAGCTTGTAAGAATCCAAATGGTCAACGATCCTATCAGCTATTATCCCTTCTAATAATTTACCTACAACTGAAGTGAGACTAATGGGACGATAGTTCCCTGGACTTTCGTGATCCCCTTTCTTAAAGATAGGGGTCACGTTGGCTTCCATCCAGTCACCAGGGACCTGGCCCATCTCCAACGATTTGTTGAAGACTGTAGCCAGGGGGGGAGCCACCTGGTCGTGCACTTCTCGCAACACTTTGGGGAGAAACTGGTCTGGCCCAGGAGCCTTAAACGCGCTCAGTTTGTCTATTCTATCGGCAACGACTGTCGCGGTACATCTAACACTATCCAGGCCAGCACCTTCGTGCCTCACGCCTGGCTCGGGGATGACGCGGGTATCCTCCCTGGTGAACACTCCCGCAAAGAATTCCTTAGGGTTCCCCTTGCAGAGGCTTGCCACCCGTAGTTCTTCGTTACGTTTCGCTAGCCTAACCTTCGCCTTCACTTCCCTACACAGTCGGACACAAGCTTCAGTGTTCTCGTGGGAACGATTGGCCTTCGCCCTCCTATACGCTACTTTCCTATCTCGGATAGCCGAAGTGATGTCACGATTGAACCACTTAGGGTGCGTTGAAGCAGGGGTGACCGGTTTTGAGAGTATGGCAGCAGACTGCAGCACCATAAACTCGTCCCGGAATGCACCCCACACTCCCTCAACATCGCTGCCAACCTCTAACCCCATCTCTCCTACGCTATCCCTGAGGCTAACAAAGTTCGCCCTCCGAAGATCGAGCTTACTGCCTCTCGAGTTACTACGCTTCACCCGAGGGACGCACACACGGAACCTAATAAGCCCGTGATCACTCCCGCCCAATGATTCGTCAACGTTGAGGCCAGTGACGAGGTTGTCTTTGGTCGTGAATACTAAGTCTAGAACGCTTTCGCCTCGTGTAGGCTCGTTGGCCCACTGAGTGAGGAAGTTCTCATCAGCAAAGTCAACTAGCCTCCTCCCTTTAGCATCAGCAGTCCTGTTTTCCCACTTTATGCCGCGACAGTTGAAGTCTCCTAAAACTACACACACCCTATCCCCTAGCAGGCTACTGATTTCGGTGTACAGGGCTGTATCCTCCTCGAGGAGGAGATGCGGAGGTCTGTACACCAAGATTAACATATAGTTCGTCCCTCCCACGTTCAGATCGACGCCAAGCAGCTCCCGTTCCGACCGGAACTGGCAGTCAACCGGACTCAACGTGTCCCTGACGTATATTAATACCCCACCCCCCACCCCACGGGTGCGGTCTTTGCGAAACATTCTATACCCGGGAATTTCGAACTCCCCAACGTAGTCCCTACGATCAGTATGAATCCAGGACTCGGTGATAGCAACGATATCCTGGTATTCTGATGCTAAGAGCGCCCGTAGCTCGCCAAACTTGTTCCTGATCGACCTAGCATTAAAAAGCATTGCACGGAGGAAGCTTCCCCTGTTCTGACCGCCCCCTAGCACCACCCGTTTCCCGAACAGCCAGTGCTGTCGGGAGTTGAAGAGACCCTCACTAACGAGGGGACAAACTCCGCAGGAGCCTGAGTCCCCTCCAACGTGGAAGGAGAGTCACTACCTGCTGTTGGAGGGGGACTAACTACTGGGGAAGGGTGACTACCTGCTGGGGGAGGGTGACTACCTGCAGGGGGAGGGTGACTAACTGCTGGGGGAGGGTGACTAACTGCTGGGGGAGTAGGTGTAACTGTTTGGGAAGCAGGACCAATTACTGGTTTGGGGTGGTCCTAGTTTAAAAAGATTATACAAATTAATGTTCAGTAAATCACCATACTTCTTTATCCCCTTCTGTTTAAAATGTATCCCGTCCGAACCAAAGAGAGAGAGAGGAGGAGAGAGAGAGAGAGGAGGAGTGAGAGAGAGAGAGGAGGAGAGAGAGAGAGAGGAGAGAGAGAGAGAGAGAGGAGGAGAGAGAGAGAGAGGAGGAGTGAGAGAGAGAGAGGAGGAGAGAGAGAGAGAGGAGAGAGAGAGAGAGAGGAGGAGAGAGTTACAAGGAAAAGAAGTACCACAAAAGGCCTTGCGGCCCATACCGAGGAGGTACCAATGGCAACGGGTGCCAGGGAAAATTTTGTACACACTCAAATAGTGTGCAAGATTTGGTCTAACCTTTTCTTGAACTGATCCACAGAGGAACTGTTCACAACTTCCGAAGGTAACCTGAAAGAGTTACAAGGACAAGGACAAGAGGAAGCCTCAAAGACCTTTCGGTCCACTCTGAGAGGTTCCTGTTATTAAAAGTTTATTTTTGTTTCAAGTATCCTAATAGTAGTAGAAAACTGGATAGAAAAGTAGAAGGCTCTCTCCCCACCCTCCGCTCCCTCCCTGCCAGAGGCAGGTACGGAAAAAGGTTGAACAAAATACCTTGACCCTGGAAAAGTAGCCTAGCCAAGGAAATTTCACAGGAAAGTGGAGAATATATAAATAGCTCTATATTTAGCTTGCTCACAGAGACACCGTGCAAGCGAACTCCTGCAGAGTTTTCTGAGGTTTTAATCTCAAACTATGAGTGTGTTCAGTACTTTGTCTAGCCTATTTTTAAACACATTTACACTTTGACTGGAAACAACCTCTGAGGGAAGTTGGTGCCAGGGAAAATTTTGTACACACTCAAATAGTGTGCAAGATTTGGTCTACCCTTTTCTTGAAGTGATCCACAGAGGAACTGTTCACAACTTCCGAAGGTAACCTGTTCCATGTGTCACAGATCTTATACGTAAAGTAATTCCCACATACACTAGTCCTAAACCGTTTCAAATCCAACTTCCAACCATTGTTGCGAGTTGGGTTATCATTTAAACTAAACATACTTCTAAAATCGACATCGTTGAACCCGCGTAAGAGCTTGAAAACCTCGATCAGTTGACCGCGCAGCCTCCGAGTTTCAAGCGAAAACAAGTTCAGGGCGCGTAACCGTCGATTGTAGCCCATATGCCTAACGGAAGGGATTAACTTTGTGGCCCTCGCCTGCACTCGCTCCAGCCTCTCAATATCTTTCCTGAGGGTGGGCGACCAGAACTGCACAGCATACTCCAGGTGCGGCCGAACAAGGGAATTGTACAGTGAGAGCACAATCTCCTTGTTCCGAAACTGAAATTGCCTCCTGATATAACCCAATAGTTTCTGGGCTTTCTTTTCCACCTCTACACACTGTTTCGTAAACTTAAGGTCGCTGCTAATTAGCACACCCAAGTCCTTTTCTAAATCAGTCACCTCGATATTACTACCCAACATCGAGTAGTCCGACTTGGGATTGGCGTAGCCAATGTGCATCACTTTGCATTTACCCAAGTTAAACGGCATTTGCCATTTTTCGGACCACTCTCCTATCCTACCTAGGTCCGCACGCAGTTCCTCGATCGCTTCGGGCGTCCCAACATTGGCCCCAAGCTTGGTGTCATCAGCGAATTTGGCGATCCGACTGACGATGCCACCGTCGATATCATTTATGTAAATGATAAACAACAGTGGCCCCAAAACGGAACCCTGAGGAACCCCACTAGTGACCGAGGCCCAACCCGAACTAGCCCCTTTAATTACACACCCTCTGCCGCCTATTCCTCAGCCAGTTTTCAATCCACCTACCTATTTCCCCACCGATACCCAGCGCGCGCACTTTCGCCATTAGCCGGCGGTGAGGTACCTTATCAAAGGCTTTCTGAAAGTCGAGATAAAGTATATCAATCGCCCTACTCTTATCGTACTCACTCAACATGACGTGGAAAAACTCGAGCAAGTTGGTGAGACACGACCTATGCCGTCTAAACCCATGTTGGGAGTCCCCAAGCAGCTTGTAGGAATCCAAATGGTCAACGATCCTATCAGCTATTATCCCTTCTAATAATTTACCTACAACTGAAGTGAGACTAATGGGACGATAGTTCCCTGGACTTTCGTGATCCCCTTTCTTAAAGATAGGGGTCACGTTGGCTTCCCTCCAGTCACCAGGCACCTGGCCCATCCAACGATTTGTTGAAGACTGTAGCCAGGTGGGGAGCCACCTGGTCGCGCACTTCTCGCAACACTGGGGAGAAACTGGTCTGGCCCAGGAGCCTTAAACGCGCTCAGTTTGTCTATTCTATCGGCAACGACTGTCGCGGTACATCTAACACTATCCAGGCCAGCACCTTCGTGCCTCACGCCTGGCTCGGGGATGACGCGGGTATCCTCCCTGGTGAACACTCCCGCAAAGTACTCATTAAGCACATTAGCGATGTCCGCGTCGGAGGTCCGCAGAACGCCGCTTCCGTCCTTTAACGGACCTATCATGCTTCTAATGGGCTTTCTACTATTAACATAACTGAAGAACTCCTTAGGGTTCCCCTTGCAGAGGCTTGCCACCCGTAGTTCTTCGTTACGTTTCGCTAGCCTAACCTTCGCCTTCACTTCCCTACACAGGCGGACATACGCTTCAGTGTTCTCGTGGGAACGATTGGCCTTCGCCCTCCTATACGCTACTTTCCTATTTCGGATAGCCGAAGCGATGTCACGATTGAACCACTTAGGCTGCGTTGAAGCAGGGGTGACCGGTTTTGAGGGTATGGCAGCAGACTGCAGCACCATAAACTCGTCCCGGAATGCACTCCACACCCTCAACATCGCCGCCGACCTCTAACCCCATCTCCTACGCTATCCCTGAGGCTAACAAAGTTCGCCCGCCGGAGATCGAGCTTACTGCCTCTCGAGTTACTACGCTTCACCCGAGGGACGCACACACGGAACCTAATAAGACCGTGATCACTCCCGCCCAACGATTCGTCAACGGTGAGGCCAGTGACGAGGTTGTCTTCGGTCGTGAATACTAAGTCTAGAACGCTTTCGCCTCGTGTAGGCTCGTTGACCCACTGAGTGAGGAAGTTCTCATCAGCAAAGTCAACTAGCTCCTCCCTTCAGCATCGGCAGTCCTGTTTTCCCACTTTATGCCGCGACAGTTGAAGTCTCCTAAAACTACACACACCCTATCCCCTAGCAGGCTACTGAGTTCGGTGTACAGGGCTGTATCCTCCTCGAGGAGGAGATGCGGAGGTCTGTACACCAAGATTAACCTATAGTTCGTCCCTCCCACGTTCAGATCGACGCCAAGCAGCTCCCGTTCCGACCGGAACTGGCAGTCAACCGGACTCAACGTGTCTCTGACGTATATTAGTACCCCACCCCCCTCCCCACGGGTGCGGTCTTTGCGAAACATTCTATACCCGGGAATTTCGAACTCCCCAACGTAGTCCCTACGATCAGTATGAATCCAGGACTCGGTGATAGCAACGATATCCTGGTATTCTGATGCTAAGAGCGCCCGTAGCTCGCAAAACTTGTTCCTAATTGACCTAGCATTAAAAAGCATTGCACGGAGGGAGCCTTCCCTATTCTGACCGCCCCCTAGCACGACCCGTTTCCCGAACAGCCAGGGCTGTCGGGAGTTGAAGAGCCCCTCACTAACGAGGGGGCAACTTCCGCAGGAGACTGAGCCCCCTCCAACGTAGGAGGAGGGTCACCCACCTGTACTTCGACGCACCCTTCAGTTGAAGGTACGTCCGCCACCGGCTCATCCTCATCTCTCCCCGGTGGGGGCCCATCATCTCTCCCCGGACTCGACCTCACCATTCTGTATAGGTGCCGGTCGAGCAGCGCGCCTAGCACACCTTTACCCTTGTTATTGAGGTGGACACCATCCCTCTGGTAAAGGTCCCACCTACCCGAAAATGCATCGAAGGGGTCAATAAACTTCACGCCCAGCGGAACGCACAAGTCTTGTACCCTCTCGTTGATGCCAATGACCTTACTGAGCGCGTGGTCACTGGCATTCATTCGCGGTAAAATACCCATTAACATTCCCCTGTCTGTCTTCAGTTTTAGATCATCCGCAAGAGACATGATCTCGGTGATGATCCCTTCTGTAAGACCTACCCCACCGCCTTTGAGGAACAGGTCATTGCCACCAGCGTGGACAACGATCGCAGTCCTCCGACTAGCCACGCGCACCTTCTCTACCTCCTTCCTTAAGTGCGCCGTTCCCCGCCCAGGTAAGCACCTTACCTTCCTCCCATCCCGGTTTGCAGAAGCAAAGTACTTCTCCTGGCCCCTGATCTGCGAGTCCCCAATCAAAACGGTGTCTTCCTCCTTCGAGCACAGGAGACTAAAGCGGTTAGAGGTCTTGACAGGGGCAACTGGGGTCTCAGGCTTCGGCTTCGCAGCCTTCTTGCCCGAGACCTTTCGAAACCCGTCGCCACCCATACACGCAGTTACACCACCCGACCCACCCCGACTGGTAGCTACATCCTTTTTCTTTGGGCCATCAGGCCCCTTCCCACCCTTTTTCTTCATTGGCCCCTTCCCACCCTTCTCTATCGATCCCTTCCCACCCTTCTCTATCAGCCCCTTCTTTGCGCCTCCCTTTGTTCTAGATACTTAATCTTACAGTTTAAATCTGCTGGTGTGTTTTTAATTTGATCTTGTCCACTGGGTTGGATTTCCAGTGCTACGACCCTAGCTTCAAGCTTTTTTACTAATTCCTTTAGCTCTTTAACTTCCTTTTCGTGGTTGTCTCTAAGTTTACAAAACAAACATACACTAAGGGATGTGATATCGCTGATACTACCCTCAGGGAAGTCAACGCACCAATGATTAACTTTACATTTAAAGCATTCTGCTTTCAATTTAGCTGGCCCTGCTGACAGATTCGAACTCTCTAGAGTTACTGATGGTGCTCATGTAGAATTATATGCTTAAGTATTCATTAAATGTATGCCTTATATTATATTGTTATTGAATTTTACCCTTTTTCCTACGTTTTCACTGAGATAGATAGGGACTTTATAAACACCCTGTATACGCAAGATTCACTCTTAATAAAAAATTAATTAATTAAAATAAATTTTGTATCTCTATTTAAATTTGTATTATTATTGTACATGCTTGCGAATGAGAACTTTGTAGAATTGATATCTTACTGATAACTGATTTATATAGTTCAACTACGCCGATTTCGAATAAGTGTCCATTTTTTTCTATCACGTAAGGATTTTCTGCAAACTGGAAGAGGAAAAACAGCAACATAGATAAATATTATTTATTTCAATTTGTATTAGCGACCTAATTCTCTTTGTTATAGTAATCACAAATGCAAAGAACGTTACAAAGAAAGACTATTAATTTCAATTACATATTTATCTTTATTTGTCCGGAGTTTTCTCGTGAGATCTATGCTTTATAGATTCGAATGTAAGGGGTTCCAAAAAACCTTAGCCCCACCCCCCCATTTTCAGCTTACATGTTTACTTATATCGAAATAGTTTTAGTGATTATAAAAATATATAAAATTCTTTATTTATTGCAGGTATTAAAATTACTCTAGCTGATAAAGTGATAATATAATGGCTTCTCAATTAATTGGTGATTCGGAGAGGCAACGTGTGATAGATCGCATACGAGCAATAACATTTCGGGAAGTTCGTGATGCTGGAGCCACCTTTATAACACGTTCATGGGTTGCCAAAAAGTTGCGAAGAAGTGAGGACTTCGTCAAAAGAAATTGGAATAAAACCTTCGATGAATGTGAAATGGATACAACCAATTCTGGGCGCCCAAATTTGCCACTCCCTCAGGAAACAAAGGACATCATTAAAAGCGGTACGCGTAAGCGGAAAAACAGCTGTGCCAAACTTTCTTGAGAGATCGAAGTGTTGAGAGGAAAGATCGTTAGTGGTGAGATCATTCGACTGTACCGTCATATGCACGGTTTAAAGCCTTGGCATGAACTTCCAAAGCCAAGAAAAACTCAACTTAACATCGATGACAGAATGTGGTTTGCCCATTATCTTGAAGATTGGGAATGTGGATGATTTCATGCATTTAGCTGTCTCCGATGAATTTTTTGTTTACGTAACACGTCGGCCTAACTACCAAAATGATCGAGTGTGGGCCACAACACCAGATGAAATCGATGACAATGAACATTATCGCGAATTATTAAAAAGTCCAGACTGTGTTGGTGTGTTCGTTTTGTTCACTGCAAAGAAGCTCATGTGGGTGCTGTAGCCAAATGGTCAGAGTTGGGATGGACAGTATTTTCGTGATATTTCTATCCCAGCATGTCATTCTTTTCTAAGAAACCCAAACAATGTTATGGATGTCGATCAGGTCACACTTCTGCACGATAAGGCCTCCTGCTTTAAGGCATTAGCCACTCAACAGTTGTTGCGGAACCATGAGATCGATTTCTTTGGAAATGAAGAATGACCAGGAAATTCTTCTGACCTGAACGTCTGTGAACACATTGGATCAGTTATAAAGGACAAGGTTGAATGTGTCTTGTTTCAAGAACCTGCAGCAAATCGATTTTCGAAGGATACAATGACGCAACACATTGAAACTGTTTTAGCAAATTTGCGTAACGATCAGGATCTATTCACGTCACTTTTGGTAAGCTACCCAAAGCGAATTCAGACTGTCTTGGAAGCCAATGGCGGGAACACCAAGTTTTAATTGTTTCTCATTAAATGCAGGATTAAATTCTCTTTCGTAAGGTATGTTTAGTTTACTGTACCTCTAATGGTTTAGGCCATGGGCGGGGGTGCTAAGGTTTATTGGAGCCCCGTAGACGCTGTTCCTTTTCTTTTATGTAATAGTTCTGGAGTAACCCGTCCCACCTTCCCTGATATCTCTTCTACATTTCTTTGATGTCTTTGCGAAAACAGTTATTTATATGCATTTTTAGGCAGTATTTTTAAATCAAAATTTAATGAAAATTACTTTCGTATGTAATAGGAAATATTACATTTTGTGAAAAAATCTGGACCCAACAAGTACATCGAAGCATCAGAATTAAATTGTATTATAAAATATTAATGTACGCTGTCATGCTTGGATACGCGCAGATGTTCAGGTGTTCATACGACAGAAGTCCGGGTGAACACGTGGCAGAAAATTTCGGGTCACTAATTCTGAACAACAGGTCGCTCATTTCGTCAGAAACAATTTTTGAATAGGAACATCCCTTAGGTAATATCAGGGATAAAGCTTATTTATCTTTCGTATGCGAGTTTTCCCCGTCAGTAAGTCGACCTGATTTGTGCTAATCTGTCAAAAAGGAAATCGTTGAGAAGGTCACTAAGTGAAAATATGACATTATTGTTAATGCTATTTCTCTTCATCTATTTATATAAGCTTCCTATGGTTTTATCACGATTGTAAGTAAAGTATTATCAGTATTATATTGTATCGGTATTTAAAAATAGAGGCGTGTAATAAGTATGGTATACTAAACAAAATTTTTGAGCGGAATAAAAATAAATGAGGCTTTTTGCTCCAACAACAGACGTCACGGAGGGAAATGTTTTCAATTTAATTCATCGAGTAGGTCCTTAAAAGTAAAATCTTTATGTCGAAATTTTACCTGAATAGTGATTAAATTATAGCTATGTGCCTTAAGGGCTAATAGAGGTTATTCACGTCAATGTTTCAGTTTGTTGAGTAATATAATAATGAGATGATGATATAATGACATGACAGGGTTGGTCAAGAGAGGGAGAGAGAAGTTATTATTATTATAATTAATATTATTTTAAATAGCTGTGGAGAAATAGAAAATGAAATTTGTAGTTTCAGAGTACCCCTTTACGTTCTAGAGGTTCTGCAAAGGTTTATCGGCTGGGCACGTCAGATTAGGGCCAAAACACCTGTGAAGGTAAATTAGAAATATATATTTTAAAAAATCTGAATAGCGACTAATTTATAGATATATGCCTTAAGGGAATATATATATATATGCCTTAAGGGAATATTATATATATATGCCTTAAGGGAATATATATATATATGCCTTAAGGGAATATATATATATATGACTTAAGGGAATATATATATATATATATGCCTTAAGGGAATTATATATATATATGCCTTAAGGGAATATATATATATATATGCCTTAAGGGAATATATATATATATATGACTTAAGGGAATATATATATATATGCCTTAAGGGAATATATATATATATATATATATATATATATATATATATATATATATATATATATAAATATATATATATATAGTGGACCTAGTTTTAGCCGTTTAAGGTGATAATGATTTAATTGTATGCTAGTGATTAATTGATGCAATGACTGATTGCTAATTATTAATGAAAGGCTATTTGAGTAGATCCACCATACTATTGGAAGTGACAGGAATGGCAGCGAGGTCACCAGCTTGGTTTACACCCAAGCAAATTAATATTAAGGTTATAAAAAGTACCTTATGGTTATAGTTTAATTAAGAAAATATTTATATTAATTTTCACAGTGAAAATACAATGGAAAGACTGACTAGAAAGTTTAATAATTCTATAATGACCTTTGAAATGCGCTCGTTTATGTGAGGCTTAATGGTATACAAAAATGGGACACAACCTGAAATATGAAACTTAGCGAATACAAAATAATGCATGTACGTAATACTACTATAACAAATAGGTTATGTAATACACTGATTAGGGAAGCTACAGATTATGCATAAATGATCTGTGAAAGAAGCTTATTAATGACACAGAAAGCGCGTACGTTTTGGTACACTGAATAGAATAAGTCTCGGTACTTTATTTTATTATGAAAATAAAGCCGTTATTTATTCACTGTGGTATAACAAAGAACTAACGGTAATTAATTGATAGTTTTACGTTATGCTTATGACATAGACTTAGCTAATAAGATGAAATGTTAATAGCTTAATTGACACGTAATAAATAATATACTCATCGATGGTATGTAAATGGCATGCAACGTAGAACATTGAATGGGCCTAGTAAATGATATAAAGAATGCACGTGCGTTTGGTACATTGAATGGAAAACATGACACTCTGATTAAGTAGGCTAGATGATTGAATGGGCCTAGTAATGATATAAAGAATGCACGTGCGTTTGGGATAGGCCTAATGATAGTTGAGGGAAATATACACTGTATATGAATTAGGCCTGCAGTAGAGAACTTATTTGTCGCACAAATATAATAGTGAACACAACAGCGGATGATGTGAATTACAGGTTCTGAAGGACACTTGAATTAGGAAAATGGTCTACTGCGTTATTAACGAGAGTCAATTGGAACGTTTAATTACTCACTTTGGGAGCATAGCCTGCTGTTCGGCGGTAAGCTAATGTAGGGTTCACAAGAGTACTACTTAGAATATGATGTACTTAGCTTACCCGGACGATGTAACGCTGTTGAAAGGGTGTTGAAAAGGAAACTAATACCGTGAGTGTCGTTGATCGTCCTCTGGAAGCTGGTCGCTCACGCGTTGGTCGTGTCATGGATTAAGCCTTTTTGCGAAGGAGATGTAGGCCCGGTTGTGGTTGTCTCTTGGAAGTTTGTTTCGTAAGTCAAGGTATGATGGGCCTAATGGAGTCTCGTAGACGATCGTTCTTCGTAAAGCGGTAAAAGCTGACCAGATGTGGAGTGATTTGGGTTTGTAGCTTTCGCCGTCGAGTCACGCAATGTGTCCACCTTGCGGATGCTTCTCGTAGCGTTGCAACCTTGCCGGTGCTCTCGAAGATGCTTGATAACCGGTTTATACCGTAATGAAGAGACCAAGGGGAATTCCTGATGCCGTTGGGGTTTGCTGCGGCAGTATTGGTGGATCACTTCCAATGATGCTTCGTTTCTTGAATGTGGTGTTGAAGTGAGCCTTGGTCTTGAGCCGGTTAAAGATGATGAGGGGTGACAACGTACAGAGTAGTCGAACGAAATGGAAGCGCTAACGAAGTGAGGAGGAGTGAGAGTGGGTGCTCGCTTTTATACGTAATTCCTGTGACGTAGGACTTCGCACCAAATCTTAAGACGCCTTGTGCGCGCGTCCTTTAGTTGAAGAGCTTGCTTTCGCCTTTTGGGAAGGAACAGACGTTTCATTGTTTGACTCTTTGCCCACGTGTGTTTTTCAAGACTCTTTGACGATATGTCTGTCTATTTGTTGGTCTATTTCTTGTCGATCCGCTCTATATATATATATATATATATATATATATATATATATATATATATATATATATATACACACACAGGGTGACGATTGGAGAAAATATTCCGAATAATTATTCTTAATAATGACTAATAATGTATATACATTTTAATAATAGGAGATCTATGAATGTTTATACATATATATATAGTCGGGGAGTATGTGTGTGTGTGGTGTGTGTGTGTGATAATAGGGAATCTGTGAGCGTATATATATATATATAGTCGGGGCGTGTAAGACAGAAGTTTCAAATAGTTTATCCCGAAAAAAATTTAGAAATATATATTTTTAAAAATCTGATGGATAGATTTATAGGTATGTGCCTTAAGGGAATATATATATATATATATATATATATATATATATATATATATATATAAACAGGGGTTAGACAAAATAATATGAACACCTTGATAAATGGCGGTTTTTATTCTTAATATGGAGTTGGTCCTCCTTTCGCGGCAATAACAGCTGCAATGCGTCGGGGAATTGATTCATACAGCTTTTGGACAGTGGCTAGAGGAATCCTGAGCCATTCTTCGAGCAAACCCTGCTCCAGTTCCTCCAAAGACGCCAGCGGTGGGAATCGGCTTCTGACCTGCTGCTCCAACTGACACCACAGATGCTCGATAATGTTAAGATCCGGGGATTGTGGAGGCCAATCCAAGCGTTCTACTTCACTAACATGCTCTTCAAACCAGTTTTTAACGACCCCAGCGGTGTGGATTGGTGCATTATCATCCTGGAAGACGGCGCCGCCATTGGGAAACAGCGTTTGGACCATGGGGTGGACCTGGTCAGCCAATATTGACAGATTGACCTGAGCGTTAACCCTACCATGCAGTACTACAGCTGGGCCAAGAGTATTCCACAATATTGCTGCCCAAACCATCACAGATCCGCCTCCATGCTTAACGGTTGGCGTCAGGCAGTCGGGGTCATAAGCATCTTTAGGCTGTCTCCAGACGTAAACTCGACCGGAACATGGAAATAGCGTAAAGGAGGATTCGTCGGAGTAGACTACATTCTTCCACCGGTCCATTGACCAATTCTTATGGTCATTACACCATTTTCTGCGCCGCTCAATGTTGATGTGCGAAAGGAAGGGTTTGGCAATTGCAGCCCTCCCATGGTATCCAGCTCCATGGAGCTCGCGACGTACAGTTCTGGTCGATACCGGGCTTGCAAGATGCTGGTTAAGCTCTGCAGTCACTTTTGGAGCTGTGGTCTTATGGTTCTTTGTCACAATGCGCTTTAGCACCCGGCGGTCTCGATCACACAGCTTCTTCTTGCGTCCACTATTGCATTTGTCGGTGCTTGTCTTTCCATGGTTTTGGTATGCAGACATGACCATAGAGACAGTTCCTCTGGATACATTGAACATCTGAGCGGTTTTCGTCACCGATGCACCAGCCATCCGCGCTCCGACAATTTGCCCTCTTTGGAAGTCTGACAGGTTTTTCATAACTGCTAATTCATAACACTCAGATCTGTAAAAACAACGTGAGGGTTATAACATGACGTATACACTCTCTGTTACGCATTTAAATAGGTTTGCCAGTCATTTGACCGTTTACTTTGTGTCTGAGCAGTCCGGAAAGATAACCTGTGAAATCGGCGGGTGTTCATATTATTTTGTCTAACCCCTGTATATATATCAGGTCATCCCATAAGTAATGTCGTTTTTTAGATCGGAATTTGAAGGACAAAAAAAACCAACTGAAACTTTTTAATCTACAGGGTGTCCCATAAGTCCGGCATCATAGGAGAAATTCATATTTTTCTATTTCTACAAACCATAATTCATATTTTTCTCTTTCTACAGGCCATAATGTCTGTGAGCAAGGAAGAACGAATCCAGATAATTCTACTCATAGGAAATCGGAGTCAAAGAGAGGCCGCTGCTGAATTTAACAGACTGAATTCAGACACACAACTGTGTTATTGGCTCGCGGTCTGGATGCAGTCTGTTAAATTCAGCAGCGGCCTCTCTTTGACTCCGATTTCCTATGAGTAGAATTATCTGGATTCGTTCTTCCTTGCTCACAGACATTATGGCCTGTAGAAAGAGAAAAATATGAATTATGGTTTGTAGAAATAGAAAAATATGAATTTCTCCTATGATGCCGGACTTATGGGACACCCTGTAGTATATATTTTCCATCGGAATCAGTGACACTCTGCGAACGTCCTCCAAGCTTTACAATGCCATGTTTATAAAATTCAGGCGGTTTTGAGGCAAAAAAACGTACAAAGACTGGTGTGCAGGTCATCTAAAGAAGTATACTGTTTCTCGTCAAGATAGTTTTGCAGACTCCTGAAGAGATGATAATCTGAAGGCGCAAGGTCTGGAGAATATGGAGGATGTGGAAGTTTTTCCCACCCAAGCTCCTCAATTTTTGCAGAAGTGATCCGAGCGGTATGAGGACGTGCGTTGTCGTGGTGGAACACGATTCCTTTCCGATTAACCAAATAAGGTTCTTAGTATTTGGACATCTTCCGTATGCAATGTATGGTAAATTCTTTAATAATAAGGTTGTGGTGTTGTGTAGTATAAACATTATTATTCAACCATACTCATTCTTACATTCATGTTCTTTCTTGACCGCTATCCTTTATTAATTTTATTACTTATTCATTCATCTACCTATTGTCTACTTATGCCCTATCAACTTATCAGTCTATGTTTACTCGTGTCAATTTGTGAGGCGCGAAACTTTATGCCTTCGTTCGAGAACGCAAAAATACGTTCTCGTATTATTTGTTTTATTATTTTTTTCAAGTGCGTTCACCCCTCGAGATATTCGAAAATGCTTAGTACGATCGAATTCCACTCACGACGACAGAATCGAGCGCCTCAAAGATAAAAATACCTCCGTTCGCTCTGATTTCAAATTTATAACATTTATAACATATTATGTTATATCATGTGTGTCATGTCTTATGTACTTGCGTTGTACTAATAACCATCTAGTGTAACCATCTAGTATAACCATTTAGTATAACCATCTAGTATAACCATCTAGTATAACCATATATAAATATATAAAAACACTGTAATTAATAATAACTTGTAATGTACTTCAGTGAAACCGTAATTAAATGTAATGATTTAATTTATCATGTAAGAATGTACTTCAAAATGGAAGTGTAATTAAACAACAAGTGAATATGAATTAATTGGTAATTGTAATCGTAATTGTAATGAACCAAAATTAATACGTACTCAGTCATGTACTTAATTTGTACTTGTGTACTATTACGAAATGATATCGCCTTCATAAATATAGACTCGGCGAAAAATACAAATTAGTTTTTATTTTTATTTTTTTAAATTCTTATTTGCAATCATTCAAAAACATCTGATGTGTTTAAAAAAAGGGGGGAAATTTAACCTTCAACTGTCCTCCCCCAAAACATTTAAGCTATATTATACATGTACTTGTAAAATTAGGACCACTTCATTTGCCACTTCATTTAAGGCTCTTCTTCATTAGACTTCATATTAGCACCTCATTAGGAGGGGGCAGAGGCCCCTTGCCTTCTTAATATTTTTAGATTCCGGCCTGAGCCATGGTCGAAAGAGGTCGAACCTCTACCCTTGTAAATTCAGAGAACTAACTGTACATTTTTAGAAGTAAACTAAATGTAAGAGAAAGTTTTTATCTTTTCCTTCGAGCCGTGCTCTCTTCAGAACTTAGTCAAGTCGACAAGTTATAAAAGAAAAGTCGATAATTTTAGTATACGAGAAAGGATCAGAGTATTATAAAAAGAGAAGAAGTAATAATTCTCGACCCATAAGCGGGAGAAAGAGACAACCCAAGCACCATAGAAGATATTGGCATAACAGTCTGGCGAGTCTGTAGCCAAGGGTTTAACAGAGTGGCGACCCACCATTTAAGGCGACCGAAAAGAATTATAGAAAAGTACAAAGAAGAAACATCCGTTGCTTGCCTCCTAACTAGAACCCCCGTCGATTTCGAACCGACTCAGGGCCATAAAGGGGGGTTAACATATATATACATACATAAATATATATATATATACAGTATATAAATACATAAATATATATATATATATACATACATATATATATATATATATATATATACATAAATATATATATATATATATATATATATATATATATATACTAGTGATGGATCGAGTGGTCGGTTTTTCACAACCGCGGTTGCGGTTGTGTTTGCGGTTGTCGAATTTTTTCCAACCGCGGTTGCGGTTGCGGTTATCATATACTAGGAAAAATGCGTAATTATTAACTGGATTTAGCCACTATAGTGCGATTTAGCCACACTTGGTACATAATATATACTAAATAGTATTTATTTAGTAATACCTTATGTTGAACACAAGTTTTGCAATACACCGCTACCGCTATTTGTGTGTTGCAAAACTTGTGTTCAACATAAGGTATTTACTAAATAAATACTATTTAAATGAAGTATATCTAAACTTATATAGCTATTATGAAAGAATAGGTCAAATTAATTAAAACCATATTTTGCACTAAGTGTGTTACCAGGATGAGGGACGTGGACCCATCGCACTGTTCATCCCACCTACCACTTTCCCCAGCCTCCACCCATTGGAAAGTTATGGATTATTATTCATTTGAAAAACTGATGTCAAACTTAATGACAGGCAGTGTGAATTTCAAGAATAATATTTTTGCTGCATTTTCACCTTTCAAGCGGCAACGCCTCTCACCGTACAACGTTCCCGCTCCACTGAAGAGCTGCTCGCTTGGAATGCTACTTGAAGGGCAAGCAAGATATGTTCTTGCTTTATTGACTATTGTACTAAAGGCGATTTTAGTTTGAAGAAAATTAAATAAAAATAAATGTTACTTCATGGAGCTCACAGAGTAATAACTTAGAGCGCAGTTTAAACCAATTTTACTACGGCAGCCGTATGACGTCACGTTTAAGCACGCATAAGGAGACCCATCATTTTCTTTTTAAAAAAAGAAATATTTCTAATTAACCTAAAATTAAAATTAACTAAGCTTTTACAACCGCAACCGCACTTATGGAACGGCGGTTGCGGTTACGGTTGCGGTTGTGAATTTTTGTGCGGTTGTAGTGCGGTTGCGGTTATTCGATCCATCACTAATATATACATACATAAATATATATATATATATACATACATAAATATATATATATATATATATATATATATATAACATACATAAATATTTATATATACATACATAAATATATATATATATATATATATACACATAAATATATATATATACATACATAAATATATATATATATATATATATATATATACATACATAAATATATATATATATATACATACATAAATAAATATATTATATACATATATACATACATAAATATATATATATATACATATATAAATATATATATATACATATATACATACATAAATATATATAATATATATATATACACATATATATATATATATACACATATATATATATATATATATATATATATATATATATATATATATATAATATACACATACATAAATATATATATATATATATATACACATACATAAATATATATATATATATATATATATATTAGTGATGAAGGTCACATCCGCATCCGAATCCGCGGAACGTCCGCACATTTTCTCGGATTCGCATCCGCACCCGCATCCGCTCTTTGGATGCGGATGTCGTGCGGATGTGGACCGTTGAGATAAAATGTCATTAATAAGCGGAAATTATCAAATTCTACTATATTAATAGAACTAGTTCATTGTGCGCAAAAGTGATGCAGGCGACAAGACGAGAGGCTGTTCTTGTATGAAGTTACTCTCTTGCAACCTACTTAGATCCACGTTACAAAGCTAAGTTATTTTCACCTAGTACATTAGAACGAGTTAAAATCACTGGCAAAGCAGTTGAAGAGCTTCAATTCCTTGAATCTGTCGCTTCGCCACCCACCAAAAGAATAAAAGTTCAGTGACACAACCCAACCACCTTCAACAAGCAAATCTATCACAGAATCTGTCTCTCAGTTTCTTGAGTCAAGCAGCAATGACGAGACCTACGCGATGTCAAAGATGTACTAAAATGACGAGAGCTATCACCAAGAAAAACGCCTAGCTGCATGTGACAATC
>JAJOZX010005382.1:92500-102500 GCA_023014485.1 Bathynomus jamesi | reverse complement strand
TCAAAGAATTTATTAAGCCTCTCAAAATCCTCCGAGCCACTATAGAAGAACTCGGAGAGTAGTATAGAAGAAACTACTGCAAGTAACAGATCCGTTGCTGCCTCCTAACCAGAACCCCCGTCGACTTCGAACCAACCCAGGGCCATAGACGGAGGGGTTAACATATATATATGTGCATTAGTGATGTAGCGGATGTCATTTTTTTCACATCCGCGGATGCGGATGAGGATGTTTGATTTCAACATCCGCGGATGCGGATGAGGATGTTTGATTTCAACATCCGCGGATGCGGATGCGGATGCGGATGTCTACATTTTCGTTATTTTTTAGGATATATTCGAGATTTGTTGTGTTTAACGTATATATAATATTATTATATAGAGAGAGTTGTAGCTATAATGTAGTATAATTGATTAATTGTACAATAATTGCTGTACTTTTCTCTGAACATATAAAGTAATATCAAGCATCTAACTAATATAGAAATCAATTAGTGAATTCGTCTGCAAATAAATTCGTTACATTTTGTTGAGTTTCAGCCACAATTAGAAACCATAATTGTGTTACCAGGATGCGGGACGTGAACCCAACTCAAATGCACCCCACCGACCTCTTTCCCCAACCTCCACCCTTATAGAAAGAGATCTTTAATTAGCTTGATAACTATTTATATTAAGTTTAAAGTTTTATTAGGCATATTTATAAATGAGTAATTAAAATAAAGTAAACTAAGATGTTCATCGTTTAATGTTCAAACTTAATTATAGAAGGTTATGCGGAACATTAATTTTTCTGCCTTTTCTGCTTCCAGTCTGTTTCTCTTTTCATCATATATTAATCCAGCACTGCTAAATAATCTATCGCTTGGTACGTTTGTTGGAGGACAGGCTAAATGTTTCCTTGCAAGTTTACTCAAGTATGGATAGATATTCTGCGTATTTTTCCACCAACTAATAGGATTGTCACATGCAGCCAGGCGTTTTTCTTGGTGATAGCTCTCGATCATTTTTACTACATCTTTTGACATCGCGTAGGTCTCGTCATTGCTGCTTGACTCAAGAAACTGAGAGACAGGTTCTGTGATAGATTTGTTTGCTGAAGGTGATGGTTCTGTCACTGAAACTTTTATTCTTTTGGTGGGTGGCGAAGCGACAGATTCAAGAGATTGAAGCTCTTCAACTGCTTTGCCAAGTGATGATTTAACTCGTTCTAATGTACTAGGTGAAAATAACTTAGCTTTGTAACGTGGATCTAAGTAGGTTGCAAGAGAGTAACTTCATACAAGAACAGCCTCTCGTCTTGTCGCTTGCATCACTTTTGCGCACAATGAACTAGTTCTATTAATATAGTAGAATTTGATAATTTCCGCTTATTAATGACGTTTTATCTCAACGGTCCACATCCGCAGGACATCCGCAGTCCAAAGTGCGGATGCGGACGCGGATGCGGATGCGAGAAAATGTGCGGATGCGGATGCAGATGTGACCTACATCACTAATGTGCATATATATATATATATATATATATATATATATATATATATATATATATATATATATTTATATGTGTGTGTGTGTGTGTGCATATATATGTATATATATTATATATATATATATATATATATATATATATATATATATATATGTGTGTGTGTGTGTGTGTGTGCATATATATATGTATATATATATATATATGTAAAAAGTGAACAATGAACAATTCCTACACCATCATTATATGAATTCATTGTCTTCATGCAGAACTTATGTAAGTATAGTTTTATGTTCGAATGTCCATTTTTACATAAGAAACCAAAATCGCCTAAGCGAGTTTTTTGATAGAATTTCGATTTGTACGTCTTTATTCATTACTGTATCTCTCTAATACATCTTTTCTAATAATGACTTATGCACTATGACGTCATAAAATAACTTTATTCTCTTTACGTTTCCCATACTTTGTACACTGAATCACGTTCTTAGTATTTGGACATCTTCCGTATTCAATGTATGGTAAATTCTTTAGTAATAAGGTTGTGGTGTTATGTAGTATAAATATCATTATTCAACCATACTCATTCTTACATTCATGTTCTTTCTTGACCGCTATCCTTTATTAATTTTATTACTTATTCATTCATCTACCTATTGTCTACTTATGCCCTATCAACTTAACAGTCTATGTTTACTCGTGTCTATATTACGCACACAACCTATTGTGTGACGAATGATATGTGTACACTACTGTGTGCAGTCGTACATGTCTATTGACGATCATGATTACGTACATGTATTCTTTTTACGTTTTATTTTCTTTTATTATTTCACCTCCCGCATTGAACTCAAAAATGCTGAGTTAAGTTATAAAATTCCACTCACTACGACAGAATCGAGCGCCTCAAAGATAAAATACCTCCGTTCGCTCTGATTTCAAATTTATAACAATATAACATATTATTTCGTAAATAAATTATCTCGTAAGTGCCATGTACTTTGTATTATATTTAACATCTTAATTGTCTATTAATGTGAGGCACTGAAAAAAAACAAAAACAAAGTTACAGTAACTGTTTAATCGTAATTAGCTGTAATACTTTAATTTAATATAACGTAATGTACTTTAATGAAGCTGTAATTGGTAATAACTTGTAATGTACTTCATTGAAACTGTAATTAAATGTAATGATTTAATTTATAATGTAAGAATGTACTTTAAAATGGAAGTGTAATTAAACAATAAGTAAATGTAAAGTAATCCATAATTGTAATCGTAATTGTAATTAACCAAAATTAATACGTACTCAGTCGTGTACTTAATTTGTACTTATATGTACTATTACGAAATGATATCGCCTTCATAAATGTAGACTCGGCGAAAAAATACAAATTAGTTTTTATTTTATTTTTATTTTTTTTTATTTTTATTTTGCAATCTTTTAAAACATTTGATCATGTGTTTAAAAAGGGGGGAAATTTAACCTTCAACTGTCCTCCACCAAAATATTTAAGTTTAGCTATATTATACATGTATTGTAAAATTAGAGCACTTCTTCATTGCACTTCTGCATTAGACTTCAGATTAGCATTTCATTAGGACTCCTTTGTTAGCAGCCTCGCTGCGGGGAGGGGGCAGAGGCCCCTTGCCTTCTTAATATTTTTAGATTCCGGCCTGAGCCATGGTCGAAAGAGGTCGAACCTCTACCCATGTAAATTCAGAGTACTAACTGTAATTTTTGAGAATTACACCACAGTAAAAGAAGTTTTTATCTTTTTCCTTCGAGCCGTGCTCTCTTCAGAACATAGTCAGAAAAGTCGATAATTTTAGTATAAGAGAAAGTATCAGAGTATTATAGCGAGAGAAGAATTAATAATTCTCAACCCATAAGCGAGAGAAAGAGACAACCCAAGCACCATAGAAGATATTGGCATAACAGTCTGGCGAGTCTGTAGCCAAGGGTTTAACAGAGTGGCGACCCACCATTTAAGGCGACCGAAAAGAATTATAGAATGTTATAGAAGAAATATCCGTTGCAGCCTCCTAACCAGAACCCCCGTCGATCCGAACCGACTCAGGGCCATAAAAGAGGGGGGTTAACATATATATATATATATATATATATGTGTGTGTGTGTGTGTGCATATATATATATTATACATACATATATATATATATAATATATATATATATATATATATATATATATATATATTATATATATATATATATATACATATATATATACGTATATATATATATATATAATATATTAATATGTGCATATATATATATATATATATATATATATATATTATATATATATATATATATGTATATATGTGCCTATATATATGTTAACCCCCCCTTTATGGCCCTGAGTCGGTTCGGATTCGACGGGGGGGTTCTGGTTAGGAGGCTGCAACGGATGTTTCTTCTTTATACTTTTTTATAATTCTTTTCGGTCGCCTTATGGGGTCGACACTCTGTTAATTCTTTTCTTCCAATAATAGAAGATAGCCCAACTCGAGGGGGAAAATAAAAACTTTCACTTACTTTGGTTTACTTCTTAAAAATTACAGTTGGTACTCTGAATTTACAAGTGTTGAGGTTCGACCTCTTTCGACCATTGCTCAGGCCGGAATCTAAAAATATATTAAGGAGGCAAGGGGCCTCTGCCCCCTCATAATGAGGTGCTAATCAGAAGTCTAATGCAGAAGTGCTCTAATTGAAGTTCAAATATGAAGTGGTAATGAAGAAGTGCTATCTGAGAGTCCTAATCAGAAGTGCAATAAATGAAGTGGTGTAATTTTATAAGTACAGTATAATATAGTCTTATGTTTTGGGGGAGGACAGTTGAAGGTTAAATTTCCCCCCTTTTTAAACACATGATTTCAACTAAAAAGAATAAAAAATAAAAAAATAAAAATGAACAACTATCGCTGATTCTACATTCCTGAAAGCGATATAATTTCGTATTAGCACATAAGCACAATTTTGAGTACATGACTGAGTACGTATTAATTTTGGTTCATTACAATTACGATTACAATTACCAATTAATTCATATTCACTCATTGTTTAATTACACTTCTATTAAAGTACATTCTTACATTATAAATTAAATCATTACATTTAATTAGTTTCACTGAAGTACATTACAAGTTATTGTTCATTACAGTTTCATTAAAGTACATTACATCAATTACATTATATTAAAGGATTACATTTAATTACAATTTTAGCAAATTGTTAATTGACATATCTACTACTGAAATAATCTAAATAGGTGATACCATTGATATAATGAAGGGGAGTTAACCGTTGTTCTATAATTTAAAGGGGATTAACAACAATGTTATATATTTATAGTTAACAATAATTACGCCAAATTATGTTAAATAATATTAGAACCTGGTTGGTTATCAGAGTTTGAAAGTCTAATTAGCCAGCGATGAGGAAAGCGAAGGAAAATACGATATTTATGATAACGTAATACATAAGTAATACGGAATTTCAATGACAGTTAGGTAGAAATAGTAAATACAAGTAATGAGAACGTGGATAACTATGTGACGTAAGCCGATAACGAACTAGTTGCCAGGCAGAGAAACAATACAGTATATTATAATAACATAACACATAATATAACATAACACATGATAATGTTATAAATTCGAATCAAAGCGAAAGGAGACATTTTAACTCTGAGCGTTCGAATTCTGCTGCGATGAGCGGAATGTGATCTTGCTAAGCATTTATTCGAGTTCATCTCGGGAGGTCAATATAATTAAAAATAAGAATGAAAAAAATAATACGAGAACGTTTTTTCGCGTTCCCGAACGAACTGCGAAAGTTTTGCATTTCATGATTGACACGAGTAAAGATGATTATTTAATGAAAATTATATACGATAATGGTCAAGCTAAAATATGGACGTATGGGGGCGGGGATATGGTCGAATAATAGTTATATTTATACTACATAACATAAATAATGACTTGTATAGGGTGTACAGTTTTTATTATGATATATAAATTTTCATACATTGGATACTAGATATATGATGAAGTGAAAATGTGACGTCATGGTTATTGCATTTTTACGTATAGTACGAATCATTGTTAGGAAGATTTACAAGAACAAATTAGAGACAGAGTGAGAAACGTAAAGAGAATAAAGTTATTTTATGACGTCATAGTGCATAAGTCCTTATTACAAATCGAAATTCTATCCAAAACTCGCTTCTGCGATTTTGGCTTCTTATGTAAAAATGGACAATGAATCCATATAATGATGGTGTAGGAATTGTTCATTGTTCACTTTTTACATTACTCTCCCCTTTTAAAAATGATATTTATACAATAATTTAATAGGGTACCATTAATACAATACAAATGAGAAAATAACATCCTAACAGGGTACCATTAGTTACAATACAAATTTTATACAGAACGATTTCGCGTGGTCGAGTACAATGCAGAGTATCCAAATTTTTAAAATGACACTTGCTTATAAAATATAAAAAATCAAAGATTAATACTTTAGTTTAGACAACCATTTAATAGGATTAATACATTAATTTAGACAACCAATTAAGTTAGACAAACAATGATATGGTTAAAAAATTTTACAAAATTTTATTTTATTTTTTTTCTGTGGGGAAAATTACATTCACAATGAATAGGTAAGAGGGAAAAATATAAATCGTACAATCTATAAGCTAATTTTTATTGACTAGTGTAGGTAAAAATAGAATTACGTAATGGATGATGTATAGACCTGTGGTCTAGTGTGTATTTATGTTTATTTGGTATAAAGTGTGTAGCTGATAATTTCGAGACAGATTTAAATTCGACTACTAAAATTCATAACCATATACTGTAGTAGTATGTCAATTTGACTATAATTTTTCGTTTGATACCTTACAAATGGTACAATAACAATTTAAGGACTGTTACTCATGATTAATTGAACAAAATAAAAATAAAAATACAAATTAAAAATATAAATCAATTATGCATTTTAACGAGCTAACATAATTTTATAATACTCTTAAAAAATAAAAGTAAATCGAATCATAGATAAATTTCGATCAAGAATAAAAAAGTAATTGAAATGAAAGGGAAGCATTTCGAACAATCTTTTCTTTTAATAATTTCAATTGAATTTTATATTAAAAATTATTTTTAGATAATAAAAGAAAATATTAAAAAGGTTTAATAATTTTTTGCCTGTTAAGTAGAAAAATTATACTTTTTCGTTGAATGTTGATAGAATTTGAATTATTTGATATTTTAGTCTGAAAACTTGTTTGCATATAGACAAATACATCTGTTTTATTGTGTAGAAGTTTTACTAAAGATTAAATGGCTAAAATTTAGGGTATGTGCGGTCATACGGGTAAATTTCCCGATCGTACAGAGTAGGATAAATTAGGTACATGATCGATTAATTGTTACGCTATTTCTGTCATCATATAATCAAAATAATTATAAAACTCGTTAAAAACTTTTGTAAAAACGGTTTTGGTCGACACTGGGTTCAACTGGGGTTGGGGTGTTAAAATAAAAATAAAAATAAAAAAACAAAGTTTGGAGTACTACATTCGGGGGAATTGAGTGACTGAGCGGGGGATATAAGTCTGAAATTGACAATAAGTTTTTCGTAAGCACTTTGCTTTTTTTTTTTTTTTTAAAAAAGCTTGTCACACTACTTAGAACAAAAACTAAAAAAAGTTGAAACAAAACGGAGAGACGGCATGTTCCTCATATACATTACAATAATTACCAAAATCGTTACAAACAATTGTAAAAACGGTTTTGTGACAATTAATGAATTACATAACTATATATCTATATACATAACAACGCATGAAAAGGGAAAGACAAATCAGTGAATTTCCGTCTTACAAACAAAGAAAAAAGGTTAAACTAAAGACGCAAATCGGTCAATTCAGGTTGAATTTAATTCTCAAAAAAAAAAGGTTGAATTAAATTCTCTTGAACAACAAAAAAAGGTTGAATTCAATTGACTGCATTGAAAACTAACTTGGGACTCAAAATAAAAATGACTTGGGACTCGGAATAAAAATGACTTGGGACTCGGAATAAAAATGACTTGGAATAAATCTCTCTGACATGGAATAAATCTCTCTGACATGGAATAAATCTCTCTGACATGGAATAAATCTCTCTGACTTCAAATAAAACTCTCTGACTTGAAATAAATCTCTCTGACTTGAAATAAATCTCTCTGACTTGAAATAAATCTTTGACTTCAAGTAAAACTCTCTGACTTCAAATAAAACTGAAATCTCTGGGGCGGTTGTCCCTCTTGGATGCAACCTATTGAACTGAAAACTGATTTGCAACTTATTTGCAAATAAAACTGACTCGAAACTACTTCGAGTATCTTTATAAATCTCTGGGGTTTGGTTGTCCCTCTTGGATGCAACCTTCTGAAATGACCTCTTATCAAGTATTCTGAACTGAAAATGAAACTAAACTGTCTAACTTGAGCGCTTGTCAAATATCTTGAAACTTAAACTGTCTAACTTGAACGCTTGTCAAGTATCTCTCTAAATCTATAAACTGTCTCTCTTAATTTGCAAGTCAATTCAATTCAGTAATTGAAAAAAATTTGCCAACAAAAAATAAAAAAAAGGTAAACATCATTTCACTCTAATGTACGGGAAGGTACATAAAATAAAATTATTCTATACTGAATATAACAGTGAAAATAACTGAAATTCTCTCTCTGAAATTAACTCTGTTACAATTAACTCTGTTACAATTAACTCTGTGTTACAATTTCTATTTCACTAAAAAAAATGTATCACTGGTGTCTGAAATGTTCACTGTGTTTTGTGTTAAATTCTGGCTCCATACTAAATATTAACTGTTAATAGTACTGATTTTTTTCAAGTGTTTATAAATTTCTTAAAAAAAACAACTCTTACTTAACAAGATTCCTACGGCGAAATCCTTAGAGACGTGTCCTGAAGACGTCTTGCTGGCTACTTGTTCCTGGATGAAAACTAGGCGTGAAGAACTTGAAGTCGTGACACACCGGTCAAGGGTGGATGTTACGAACTAGAAGTCGTGACACGCCGGTCGACTGGTTTTATCCTGATGTAGGGTAATTTCTATCTTGGCCAAAGAGTGGCCTCTTCTTAAAATAATCTTCTTAAAATCTTCTTTTTATCCTGATGCAGGGTAATTTCTATTCTTGGCCAAAGAGTGGCCTCTTCTTAAAAATCTTCTTGTTAAACATCTTCTTGTTAAACATCTTCTTGTTAAACATCTTCTTGTTAAACATCTTCTGGTTAAAATCTTCTGGTTAAAATCTTCTGGTTAAAATCCTCTGGTTAAAATCTTCTGGTTAAAATCTTCTTGTTAAACATCATCTTGTTAAACATCTTCTTGTTAAACATCTTCTTTTGATCCTGATGCAGGGTCGCCACTTGTTAAGATCCTCTTCTTCTTCTTAAAATCTTCTTTTGATCCTGATGCAGGGTCGCCAGACTGTTAGAATCTTCTTATCTTCTTCTTCTTCTTATCCTGGCTGGGTCTGGGGTGTCTCGTATAGACGAGGCGTTCTTGGTTAAGGGGCAAGGGGGCTCTGCCCCCTCCCCGCAGCGAGGCAGCTAACAAGGGAGTCTCGAATGAAGTTCTCTAATGAAGTGCTCTCAATGAAGAAGTGCTATCTGAGAGTCATAATCAGAAGTGCAATAAATGAAGTGGTGTAATTTTATAAGTACAGTATAATATAGTCTAATGTTTTGGGGGAGGATAGTTGAAGGTTAAATTTCCCCCCTTTTTAAACACATGATTTCAACTAAAAAGAATAAAAAATAAAAAAATAAAAAAGAACAACTATCGCTGATTCTACATTCCTGAAAGCGATATAATTTCGTATTAGCACATAAGCACAATTTTGAGTACATGACTGAGTACGTATTAATTTTGGTTCATTACAATTACGATAACAATTACCAATTAATTCATATTCACTCATTGTATAATTACACTTGTATTAAAGTACATTCTTACATTATAAATTAAATCATTACATTTAATTAGTTTCACTGAAGTACATTACAAGTTATTGTTCATTACAGTTTCATTAAAGTACATTACATCAATTACATTATATTAAAGGATTACATTTAATTACAATTTTAGCAAATTGTTAATTGACATATCTACTACTGAAATAATCTAAATAGGTGATACCATTGATATAATGAAGGGGAGTTAACCGTTGTTCTATAATTTAAAGGGGATTAACAACAATGTTATATATTTATAGTTAACAATAATTACGCCAAATTATGTTAAATAATATTAGAACCTGGTTGGTTATCAGAGTTTGAAAGTCTAATTAGCCAGCGATGAGGAAAGCGGAGGAAAATACGATATTTATGATAACGTAACACATAAGTAATACGGAATTTGAATGACAGTTAGGTAGAAATAGTAAGTACAAGTAATGAGAACGGGGATAA
>JAJOZX010005382.1:32500-90000 GCA_023014485.1 Bathynomus jamesi | reverse complement strand
AAATAATATGCTATAATATGTTATGAATTTGAAATCAAAGCGAACGGAAGTATTTTATCTTTGAGGCGCTCGATTCTGTCGTAGTGAGTGGAATTTTATATCTTAACTCAGCATTTTTTAGTTCAATGTGGGAGGTGAAATAATAAAATAAAATAAAACGTAAAAAGAATACATGTACGTAATCATGATCGTCAATAGACATGTACGACTGCACACAGTAGTGTACACATATCATTCGTCACACAATAGGTTGTGTGCGTAATATAGACACGAGTAAACATAGACTGATAAGTTCATAGGGCATAAGTAGACAATAGGTAGATGAATGAATAAGTAATACAATTAATAAAGGATAGCGGTCAAGAAAGAACATGAATGTAAGAATGAGTATGGTTGAATAATGAGTATGGTTGAATAATGAGTATGGTTGAATAATAATATTTATACTACATAACACCACACCATTATTACTAAAGAATTTACCATACATTGAATACGGAAGATGTCCAAATACTAAGAACGTGATTCAGTGTACAAAGTATGGGAAACGTAAAGAGAACAAAGTTATTTTGTGACGTCATAGTGTATAAGTCATTATTAGAAAAGATGAATTAGAGAAATACAGTAATGAATAAAGACGTACAAATCGAAATTCTATCCAAAAACTCGCTTAGGCGATTTTGGTTTCTTATGTAAAAATGGATATTCGAACATAAAACTATACGAACTAAGTTCTGCATGAAGACAATGAATCCATATAATGATGGTGTAGGAATTGTTCATTGTTCACTTTTTACAGTATTTCCCCCCTAAATGGTATTAATACAATAATATAATACAATTAATATAATACAATTGAGAAAATAACATGGTAAGTAATTCAAGTTAGATGACGACATTCTTTTTTGCAATACAAGTTTTATACAGAACGAGTTCAGGTAGTTCCGTACAATGCAGAGTATCTAAATTTTTAACATGACACTCGCTTAGAGGGCTATTATAAAATATAAAAATTCAAAGATTAAAACTTTAATTTTAGACAAACAATTAAGTTAGACAAACAATGATATGGTTAAAATTTTTTACCAAATTTATTTTTTCTGTGGGATAAATTACATTCATAATGAATAGGTAAAAGGGAAAAATATAAATTTTAAAGTTCATGGATTTTCAACGTTACCATGATAGTACAATTCGTAACTAATTTTTTTGACTATTGTACGTAAAAAATCGAATTATGTAATGGATGATGTATAGACCTGTGGTCAAGTGTGTATTTGGGTGTATTAGGTGCAAAGTGTGTATCTTACAATTTCGAAGGACAGATTAGATTAGCTGAGAGGATTTTTAAATTAACTGAATAAATGCATGAGCAAAAATTTATATATACTAAGCAAAAATGCGTAGGACTATATAAATAGCATAGTTAGCACTTACACGCTATGAATTAGTTTATTGTGACATCCAATGATTTTCGCATAAGGTTTATATATATATATATAATAGTGCGCATACATGCGTGTGTATGTGTAGGGATTTGGGAGGTTTTGAATTAACAAAGTTAAAAATAATGTATAATAATTTAAGATGGGTTTAGGGTTATAAAATCTTTTGAGTCAATTATTGTTGTTATTATTATTATTATCATTATTATTATTATAAAATCCTTTAAGTTCAAGGTAGTATTTAAGTATTTAATTAAATCAGTTACACGAATTAAGGTAATAAAAAAAAGACGTACTTAGAAGACCTTACGAGTAATGACAGTAACTCTCACGGTTTTAAAATTGAATTTCGACACAATTAAATTCGACTACGACAATTACTCAGTATTAATCGAATTAAAAAAAATATAAAAAATATAAAGTTTCGAAATAGAAATCAATGATAAACTATAATAAACTAAGCATATAATATTCTTAAAAAAAAAAAAACACACTTAACATAAACGGAGGTTATGTTCCATAGTACTAAAGAGGAATTAACCATGGTTGAACCATTTCTCCGGTTGTCACTGGGTTCAACTGGGGTTGGGGGTATGAAAATAAAATAAACTTAAAAGACAAAGTTTGTAGTACGACATTCGGGGAATTGAGTGACTAAGCGGGGGTATAAGTCTAAAATTGACAATTACATCTTTCGTGAGCACTTTGCTCTTTTTTTTTTAAAAAGATTGCTTGTCACACTACTTAGAACAAAAATTAAAAGAGTTCAACAAACGGAGGGACGGCATGTTCCTCATATATTACAATAATTACCAAAATCGTTACAAACAATTGTAAAACTATTTTGGTTACAAATAATGAATTACATAACTATATATTTATATACGTAAAACTGGCATGAAAGAAAGACAAATCGGTCCATTTCCTTCTCAAAACAAAAAAAAGGTTAACTAAAGACGCAAACCGGTCAATTCTGGTTGAATTTAATTCTCTTTTACAACATAAAAAAAGGTTGAATTAAATTCTTAGATTACATTTTCTTAAATTAAATTCTCTTAAACTACAAAGAAAAAGTTGAATTCAATTGACTACATTGAAATAACTTGGGGCTCGAAATAAAAATGACTTGGAATAAAACTCTCTGACTTCAAATAAAACTCTCTGACTTCAAATAAAACTGACTTGGAATAAAACTGACTTGAACTCTATCAAGTATTCTGAACCTAACTTGAACGCTTGTCAAGTATTCTGAAACTTAAACTGTCTAACTTGAACGCTTGTCAAGTATCTAGAAACTTAATATGTCTAACTTGAACGCTTGTCAAGTATCTTGAAACTTAAACTCTCTTGCACTTGAACTGCTATCAAGTGAACATTAACTGAAAATGGAAAATGACTGCAGTTGATCTTTATCAAGTGGAGACGATTAACCTCTGTTTTGGTTGACCCTCTTGGTGCAACCTTCTGACTTCAAAAAATGACTTCAGAAAATGTCTTCAAAAAATGACTTCAAAAAAATGACTTCAAAATTACTTCAAGTATCTTTATAAATCTCTGGGGTTTGGTTGTCCCTTTTGGTTACAACCAACTGAAACTGTCTGAAAACTGAAAATGGAACTTGGAACTGCCCAAGTAACTCTATAACTCTATAAACTCTCTGTAAACTCTCTGTAAACTCTCTGTAAACTCTCTGTAAACTCTCTCTCTCTTAATTTGCAAGTCAATTCAATTCAATAATTTGAAAAAAATTTGCAAACAAAAATATAAAATGTAAATAACATTTCACTCTAATGTACACGAAGGTACGATACTATTATGTTTGATACATAAAATAAAATTATTCTATACTGAATATAACAGTGAAATTAACTCTCTGAAATTAACTCTCTTGAAATTAACTCTCTTGAAATTAACTCTCTTGAAATTAACTCTCTTTGAAATTAACTCTCTTTGAAATTAACTCTCTTTGAAATGAACTCTCTTAGTTTTAACTTCTCTTACATTTAACTTCTGTGAAAATTACTGTTTCACTAAAAAAAATGTATCACTAGTGTCTGAAATGTTCACTGTGTTTCTTGTAAATTCTGATTTCATACTCATTATTAACTGTTAATAATAGTGACTTTTCAAATGTTTACAAATTACTTAAAAAACAAACTGTACTTAACAAAATTTTCTATGGGGAAATCCTTGAGACGTGTCCTGAAGACGTCTTGCTGGCTACTTCTTGGATGAAAACTAGGCGTGGAGAACTTGGAGTCGTGACACACCGGTTCAAGGGTGGATGTTACGAACAAGAAGTCGTGACACGCCGGTCAACTGGTTTTATCCTGATGCAGGGTAATTTCTATCTTGGCCAAAGCGTGGCCTCTTCTTAAAATCTTCTTCTTCTAATCCTGGTAGTAGGGTCGCCAAATGTTAACCCCCCCTTTTATGGCCCTGAGTCGGTTCGGATCGACGGGGGTTCTGGTTAGGAGGCTGCAACGGATATTTCTTCTATAACATTCTATAATTCTTTTCGGTCGCCTTAAATGGTGGGTCGCCACTCTGTTAAACCCTTGGCTGCAGACTCGCCAGACTGTTATGCCAATATCTTCTATGGTGCTTGAGTTGTCTCTTTCTCTCGCTATAATACTCTGGTACTTTCTCTTGGTACTAAAATTATCGACTTTTCTTTTATAACTTGTCGACTTAACTGACTAAGTTCCTGAAGAGAGCAAGGCTCGAAGGAAAAGATAAAAACTTCTTTTACTTTGGTTTACTTCTCAAAATATACAGGTACTGCTCTGAATTTACAGGGGTAAAGGTTCGACCTCTTTCGGCCATGGCTGAGGCCGGAATCTAAAAATATTAAGAAGGCAAGGGGCCTCTGCCCCCTCCCCCGCAGCGAGGCTCCCAACAAAGGAGTCGCAATGAAGTGCTAATCTGAAGTGACTTGATCAAGAAGTCTAATGAAGAAGTCTAATGAAGAAGTGCTTCAATTTTACAAGTACATGTATAATATAAACTTAAAATGTTTTGGGGGAGGACAGTTGAAGGTTAAATTTCCCCCCTTTTTAAACACATGATAAGATGGTTTGAAAGATTTCAACTAAAAAAATAAAAATAAAAATAAAAACTAATTTGTATTTTTCGCCGAGTCTACATTTATGAAGGCGATATCATTTCGTAATAGTACACATAAGTACAAATTAAGTACACGACTGAGTACGTATTAATTTCGGTTCATTACAATTACGATTACATTTATGGATTACTTCACATTCGCTTATGATTGTTCATTACAGTTCTATTAAAGTACATTCTTACATTATAAATTAAATCATTACATTTAATTACAGTTTCATTGAAGTACATTACAAGTTATTATTAATTACAGTTTCATTAAAGTACATTACGTTATATTAAATTAAAGTATTACAGTTAATTACAATTAAACAGTTACTATAACTTTGTTTTTTTTTACAGTGTTTCATATTAATAGACAATTAAGATGTTTAGAAATATAATACAACGTACATGGCACTTACGAGATAATTTATTTACGAAATAATATGCTATAATATGTTATGAATTTGAAATCAGAGCGAACGGAAGTATTTTATCTTTGAGGCGCTCGATTCTGTCGTAGTGAGTGGAATTTTATAACTTAACTCAGCATTTTTTAGTTCAATGCGGGAGGTGAAATAATAAAAGAAAATAAAACGTAAAAAGAATACATGTACGTAATCATGATCGTCAATAGACATGTACGACTGCACACAGTAGTGTACACATATCATTCGTCACACAATAGGTTGTGTGCGTAATATAGACACGAGTAAACATAGACTGATAAGTTCATAGGGCATAAGTAGACAATAGGTAGATGAATGAATAAGTAATACAATTAATAAAGGATAGCGGTCAAGAAAGAACATGAATGTAAGAATGAGTATGGTTGAATAATGAGTATGGTTGAATATAATGAATAATGAGTATGGTTGAATAATATATTTATACTATATAACACCACACCATTATTACTAAAGAATTTACCATACATTGAATACGGAAGATGTCCAAATACTAAGAACGTGATTCAGTGTACAAAGTATGGGAAACGTAAAGAACAAAGTTATTTTGTGACGTCATAGTGTATAAGTCATTATTAGAAAAGAAAGATGAATTAGAGAAATACAGTAATGAATAAAGACGTACAAATCGAAATTCTATCCAAAAACTCGCTTAGGCGATTTTGGTTTCTTATGTAAAAATGGATATTCGAACATAAAACTATACGAACATAAGTTCTGCATGAAGACAATGAATCCATATAATGATGGTGTAGGAATTGTTCATTGTTCACTTTTTACAGTATTTCCCCCCTAAATGGTATTAATACAATAATATAATACAATTAATATAATACAATTGAGAAAATAACATCGTAAGTAATTCAAGTTAGATGACGACATTCTTTTTTGCAATACAAGTTTTATACAGAACGAGTTCAGGTAGTTCCGTACAATGCAGAGTATCTAAATTTTTAACATGACACTCGCTTAGAGGGCTATTATAAATATAAAAATTCAAAGATTAAAACTTTAATTTTAGACAAACAATTAAGTTAGACAAACAATGATATGGTTAAAATTTTTTACCAAATTTTTTTTTTCTGTGGGATAAATTACATTCATAATGAATAGGTAAAAGGGAAAAATATAAATTTTAAAGTTCATGGATTTTCAGGGTTACCATGATAGTACAATTCGTAACTAATTTTTTTGACTATTGTAGGTAAAAAATCGAATTATGTAATGGATGATGTATAGACCTGTGGTCAAGTGTGTATTTGGGTGTATTAGGTGCAAAGTGTGTATCTTACAATTTCGAAGGACAGATTAGATTAGCTGAGAGGATTTTTAAATTAACTGAATAAATGCATGAGCAAAAATTTATATATAGTAAGCAAAAATGCGTAGGACTATATAAATAGCATAGTTAGCACTTACACGCTATGAATTAGTTTATTGTGACATCCAATGATTTTCGCATAAGGTTTGTATATATATATATATATATAGTGCGCATACATGCGTGTGTATGTGTAGGGATTTGGGAGGTTTTTGAATTAACAAAGTTTAAAAATAATGTATAATAATTTAAGATGGGTTTAGGGTTATAAAATCTTTTGAGTCAATTATTGTTGTTATTATTATTATTATCATTATTATTATTATAAAATCCTTTAAGTTCAAGGTAGTATTTAAGTATTTAATTAAATCAGTTACACGAATTAAGGTAATAAAAAAAAAGACGTACTTAGAAGACCTTACGAGTAATGACAGTAACTCTCACGGTTTTAAAATTGAATTTCGACACACAATTAAATTCGACTACGACAATTACTCAGTATTAATCGAATTAAAAAAAATATAAAAAATATAAAGTTTGGAAATAGAAATCAATGATAAACTATAATAAACTAAGCATATAATATTCTTAAAAATAAAAAAAACACAACTTAACATAAACGGAGGTTATGTTCCATAGTACTAAAGAAATTAACCATGGTTGAACCATTTCTCCGGTTGTCACTGGGTTCAACTGGGGTTGGGGGTATGAAAATAAAATAAACTTAAAAGCCAAAGTTTGTAGTACGACATTCGGGGGAATTGAGTGATTAAGCGGGGGGTATAAGTCTAAAATTGACAATTACATCGTTCGTGAGCACTTTGCTCTTTTTTTTTTTTTAAAGATTGCTTGTCACACTACTTAGAACAAAAAATTAAAAGAGTTTAACAAACGGAGGGACGGCATGTTCCTCATATACATTACAATAATTACCAAAATCGTTACAATCAATTGTAAAAACTATTTTGGTTACAAATAATGAATTACATAACTATATATTTATATACGTAAAACTGGCATGAAAAGAAAAGACAAATCGGTCCATTTCCTTCTCACAAACAAAAAAAAGGTTAACTAAAGACGCAAACCGGTCAATTCTGGTTGAATTTAATTCTTTTACAACATAAAAAAGGTTGAATTAAATTCTTAGATTACATTTTCTTAAATTAAATTCTCTTAAATTACAAAGAAAAAGTTGAATTCAATTGACTACATTGAAATAACTTGGGGCTCGAAATAAAAATGACTTGGAATAAAACTCTCTGACTTCAAATAAAACTCTCTGACTTCAAATAAAACTGACTTGGAATAAAACTGACTTGAACTCTATCAAGTATTCTGAACCTAACTTGAACGCTTGTCAAGTATTCTGAAACTTAAACTGTCTAACTTGAACGCTTGTCAAGTATTCTGAAACTTAAACTCTCTAACTTGAACGCTTGTCAAGTATCTAGAAACTTAATATGTCTAACTTGAACGCTTGTCAAGTATCTTGAAACTTAAACTGTCTTGCACTTGAACTGCTATCAAGTGAACATTAACTGAAAATGGAAAATGACTGCACTTGATCTTTATCAAGTGGAGACGATTAACCTCTGTTTTGGTTGACCCTCTTGGTGCAACCTTCTGACTTCAAAAAATGACTTCAAAAAATGACTTCAAAAAATGACTTCAAAAAAATGACTTCAAAATTACTTCAAGTATCTTTATAAATCTCTGGGGTTTGGTTGTCCCTTTTGGTTACAACCAACTGAAACTGTCTGAAAACTGAAAATGGAACTTGAAACTGCTCCAAGTAACTCTATAACTCTATAAACTCTCTATAAACTCTCTGTAAACTCTCTGTAAAGTCTCTGTGAACTCTCTCTCTCTTAATTTGCAAGTCAATTCAATTCAATAATTTGAAAAAAATTTGCAAACAAAAATATAAAATGTAAACAACATTTCACTCTAATGTACACGAAGGTACGATACTATTATGTTTGATACATAAAATAAAATTATTCTATACTGAATATAACAGTGAAATTAACTCTCTGAAATTAACTCTCTTTGAAATTAACTCTCTTTGAAATTAACTCTCTTAGTTTTAACTTCTCTTACATTTAACTTCTGTGAAAATTACTGTTTCACTAAAAAAAATGTATCACTAGTGTCTGAAATGTTCACTGTGTTTCTTGTAAATTCTGATTTCATACTCATTATTAACTGTTAATAATAGTGACTTTTCAAATGTTTACAAATTACTTAAAAAACAAACTGTACTTAACAAAATTTTCTATGGGGAAATCCTTGAGACGTGTCCTGAAGACGTCTTGCTGGCTACTTCTTGGATGAAAACTAGGCGTGGAGAACTTGGAGTCGTGACACACCTGTTCAAGGGTGGATGTTACGAACAAGAAGTCGTGACACGCCGGTCAACTGGTTTTATCCTGATGCAGGGTAATTTCTATCTTGGCCAAAGCGTGGCCTCTTCTTAAAATCTTCTTCTTCTAATCCTGGTAGTAGGGTCGCCAAATGTTAACCCCCCCTTTTATGGCCCTGAGTCGGTTCGGATCGACGGGGGTTCTGGTTAGGAGGCTGCAACGGATATTTCTTCTATAACATTCTATAATTCTTTTCGGTCGCCTTAAATGGTGGGTCGCCACTCTGTTAAACCCTTCGCTACAGACTCGCCAGACTGTTATGCCAATATCTTCTATGGTGCTTGGGTTGTCTCTTTCTCTCGCTATAATACTCTGGTACTTTCTCTTGGTACTAAAATTATCGACTTTTCTTTTATAACTTGTCGACTTAACTGACTAAGTTCATGAAGAGAGCAAGGCTCGAAGGAAAAGATAAAAACTTCTTTTACTTTGGTTTACTTCTCAAAATATACAGGTACTGCTCTGAATTTACAGGGGTAGAGTTTCGACCTCTTTCGGCCATGGCTCAGGCCGGAATCTAAAAATATTAAGAAGGCAAGGGGCCTCTGCCCCCTCCCCCGCAGCGAGGCTCCTAACAAAGGAGTCGCAATGAAGTGCTAATCTGAAGTGACTTGATCAAGAAGTCTAATGAAGAAGTCTAATGAAGAAGTGCTTTAATTTTACAAGTACATGTATAATATAAACTTAAAATGTTTTGGGGGAGGACAGTTGAAGGTTAAATTTCCCCCCTTTTTAAACACATGATAAGATGGTTTGAAAGATTTCAACTAAAAAAAATAAAAATAAAAATAAAAACTAATTTGTATTTTTCGCCGAGTCTACATTTATGAAGGCGATATCATTTCGTAATAGTACACATAAGTACAAATTAAGTACACGACTGAGTACGTATTAATTTTGGTTCATTACAATTACGATTACAATTATGGATTACTTCACATTCGCTTATAATTGTTCATTACAGTTCTATTAAAGTACATTCTTACATTATAAATTAAATCATTACATTTAATTACAGTTTCATTGAAGTACATTACAAGTTATTATTAATTACAGTTTCATTAAAGTACATTACGTTATATTAAATTAAAGTATTACAGTTAATTACAATTAAACAGTTACTATAACTTTGTTTTGTTTTTACAGTGTTTCATATTAATAGACAATTAAGATGTTTAGAAATATAATACAACGTACATGGCACTTACGAGATAATTTATTTACGAAATAGTATGCTATAATATGTTATGAATTTGAAATCACAGCGAACGGAAGTATTTTATCTTTGAGGCGCTCGATTCTGTCGTAGTGAGTGGAATTTTATAACTTAACTCAGCATTTTTTAGTTCAATGCGGGAGGTGAAATAAAAAAAGAAAATAAAACGTAAAAAGAATACATGTACGTAATCATGATCGTCAATAGACATGTACGACTGCACACAGTAGTGTACACATATCATTCGTCACACAATAGGTTGTGTGCGTAATATAGACACGAGTAAACATAGACTGATAAGTTCATAGGGCATAAGTAGACAATAGGTAGATGAATGAATAAGTAATACAATTAATAAAGGATAGCGGTCAAGAAAGAACATGAATGTAAGAATGAGTATGGTTGAATAATGAGTATGGTTGAATAATGAGTATGGTTGAATAATAGTATTTATACTATATAACACCACACCATTATTACTAAAGAATTTACCATACATTGAATACGGAAGATGTCCAAATACTAAGAACGTGATTCAGTGTACAAAGTATGGGAAACGTAAAGAGAACAAAGTTATTTTGTGACGTCATAGTGTATAAGTCATTATTAGAAAAGAAAGATGAATTAGAGAAATACAGTAATGAATAAAGACGTACAAATCGAAATTCTATCCAAAAACTCGCTTAGGCGATTTTGGTTTCTTATGTAAAAATGGATATTCGAACATAAAACTATACGAACATAAGTTCTTCATGAAGACAATGAATCCATATAATGTTGGTGTAGGAATTGTTCATTGTTCACTTTTTACAGTATTTCCCCCCCTAAATGGTATTAATACAATAATATAATGCAATTAATATAATACAATTGAGAAAATAACATCGTAAGTAATTCAAGTTAGATGACGACATTCTTTTTTGCAATACAAGTTTTATACAGAACGAGTTCAGGTAGTTCCGTACAATGCAGAGTATCTAAATTTTTAACATGACACTCGCTTAGAGGGCTATTAAAATATAAAAATTCAAAGATTAAAACTTTAATTTTAGACAAACAATTAAGTTAGATAAACAATGATATGGTTAAAATTTTTTACCAAATTTTATTTTTTTCTGTGGGATAAATTACATTCATAATGAATAGGTAAAAGGGAAAAATATAAATTTTAAAGTTCATGGATTTTCAAGGTTACCATGATAGTACAATTCGTAACTAATTTTTTTGACTATTGTAGGTAAAAAATCGAATTATGTAATGGATGATGTATAGACCTGTGGTCAATTGTGTATTTGGGTGTATTAGGTGCAAAGTGTGTATCTTACAATTTCGAAGGACAGATTAGATTAGCTGAGAGGATTTTTAAATTAACTGAATAAATGCATGAGCAAAAATTTATATATACTAAGCAAAAATGCGTAGGACTATATAAATAGCATAGTTAGCACTTACACGCTATGAAATAGTTTATTGTGACATCCAATAATTTTAGCATAAGGTTTGTATATATATATATATATATAGTGCGCATACATGCGTGTGTATGTGTAGGGATTTGGGAGGTTTTAGAATTAACAAAGTTTAAAAATAATGTATAATTATTTAAGATGGGTTTAGGGTTATAAAATCTTTTGAGTCAATTATTGTTGTTATTATTATTATTATCATTATTATTATTATAAAATCCTTTAAGTTCAAGGTAGTATTTAAGTATTTAATTAAATCAGTTACACGAATTAAGGTAATAAAAAAAAAGACGTACTTAGAAGACCTTACGAGTAATGACAGTAACTCTCACGGTTTTAAAATTGAATTTCGACACACAATTAAATTCGACTACGACATTTACTCAGTATTAATCGAATTAAAAAAATATAAAAAATATAAAGTTTGGAAATAGAAATCAATGATAAACTATAATAAACTAAGCATATAATATTCTTAAAAATAAAAAAAAACACAACTTAACATAAACGGAGGTTATGTTCCATAGTACTAAAGAGGAAATAACCATGGTTGAACCATTTCTCCGGTTGTCACTGGGTTCAACTGGGGTTGGGGGTATGAAAATAAAATAAACTTAAAAGACAAAGTTTGTAGTACGACATTCGTGGGAATTGAGTGACTAAGCGGGGGGTATAAGTCTAAAATTGACAATTACATCTTTCGTGAGCACTTTGCTTTTTTTTTTTTTAAAAGATTGCTTGTCACACTACTTAGAACAAAAAATTAAAAGAGTTCAACAAACGGAGGGACGGCATGTTCCTCATATACATTACAATAATTACCAAAATCGTTACAAACAATTGTAAAAACTATTTTGGTTACAAATAATGAATTACATAACTATATATTTATATACGTAAAACTGGCATGAAAAGAAAAGACAAATCGGTCCATTTCCTTCTCACAAACAAAAAAAAGGTTAACTAAAGACGCAAACCGGTCAATTCTGGTTGAATTTAATTCTCTTTTACAACATAAAAAAAGGTTGAATTAAATTCTTAGATTACATTTTCTTAAATTAAATTCTCTTAAATTACAAAGAAAAAGTAAAGTCTGTGAACTCTCTGTGAACTCTCTCTCTCTTAATTTGCAAGTCAATTCAATTCAATAATTTGAAAAAAATTTGCAAACAAAAATATAAAATGTAAACAACATTTCACTCTAATGTACACAAAGGTACGATACTATTATGTTTGATACATAAAATAAAATTATTCTATACTGAATATAACAGTGAAATTAACTCTCTGAAATTAACTCTCTTTGAAATTAACTCTCTTTGAAATTAACTCTCTTAGTTTTAACTTCTCTTACATTTAACTTCTGTGAAAATTACTGTTTCACTAAAAAAAATGTATCACTAGTGTCTGAAATGTTCACTGTTTCTTGTAAATTCTGATTTCATACTCATTATTAACTGTTAATAATAGTGACTTTTCAAATGTTTACAAATTACTTAAAAAACAAACTGTACTTAACAAAATTTTCTATGGGGAAATCCTTGAGACGTGTCCTGAAGACGTCTTGCTGGCTACTTCTTGGATGAAAACTAGGCGTGGAGAACTTGGAGTCGTGACACACCGGTTCAAGGGTGGATGTTACGAACAAGAAGTCGTGACACGCCGGTCAACTGGTTTTATCCTGATGCAGGGTAATTTCTATCTTGGCCAAAGCGTGGCCTCTTCTTAAAATCTTCTTCTTCTAATCCTGGTAGTAGGGTCGCCAAATGTTAACCCCCCCTTTTATGGCCCTGAGTCGGTTCGGATCGACGGGGGTTCTGGTTAGGAGGCTGCAACGGATATTTCTTCTATAACATTCTATAATTCTTTTCGGTCGCCTTAAATGGTGGGTCGCCACTCTGTTAAACCCTTCGCTACAGACTCGCCAGACTGTTATGCCAATATCTTCTATGGTGCTTGGGTTGTCTCTTTCTCTCGCTATAATACTCTGGTACTTTCTCTTGGTACTAAAATTATCGACTTTTCTTTTATAACTTGTCGACTTAACTGACTAAGTTCATGAAGAGAGCAAGGCTCGAAGGAAAAGATAAAAACTTCTTTTACTTTGGTTTACTTCTCAAAATATACAGGTACTGCTCTGAATTTACAGGGGTAGAGGTTCGACCTCTTTCGGCCATGGCTCAGGCCGGAATCTAAAAATATTAAGAAGGCAAGGGGCCTCTGCCCCCTCCCCCGCAGCGAGGCTCCTAACAAAGGAGTCGCAATGAAGTGCTAATCTGAAGTGACTTGATCAAGAAGTCTAATGAAGAAGTCTAATGAAGAAGTGCTTTAATTTTACAAGTACATGTATAATATAAACTTAAAATGTTTTGGGGGAGGACAGTTGAAGGTTAAATTTCCCCCCTTTTTAAACACATGATAAGATGGTTTGAAAGATTTCAACTAAAAAAAATAAAAATAAAAATAAAAACTAATTTGTATTTTTCGCCGAGTCTACATTTATGAAGGCGATATCATTTCGTAATAGTACACATAAGTACAAATTAAGTACACGACTGAGTACGTATTAATTTTGGTTCATTACAATTACGATTACAATTATGGATTACTTCACATTCGCTTATAATTGTTCATTACAGTTCTATTAAAGTACATTCTTACATTATAAATTAAATCATTACCTTTAATTACAGTTTCATTGAAGTACATTACAAGTTATTATTAATTACAGTTTCATTAAAGTACATTACGTTATATTAAATTAAAGTATTACAGTTAATTACAATTAAACAGTTACTATAACTTTGTTTTGTTTTACAGTGTTTCATATTAATAGACAATTAAGATGTTTAGAAATATAATACAACGTACATGGCACTTACGAGATAATTTATTTACGAAATAGTATGCTATAATATGTTATGAATTTGAAATCACAGCGAACGGAAGTATTTTATCTTTGAGGCGCTCGATTCTGTCGTAGTGAGTGGAATTTTATAACTTAACTCAGCATTTTTTAGTTCAATGCGGGAGGTGAAATAAAAAAAGAAAATAAAACGTAAAAAGAATACATGTACGTAATCATGATCGTCAATAGACATGTACGACTGCACACAGTAGTGTACACATATCATTCGTCACACAATAGGTTGTGTGCGTAATATAGACACGAGTAAACATAGACTGATAAGTTCATAGGGCATAAGTAGACAATAGGTAGATGAATGAATAAGTAATACAATTAATAAAGGATAGCGGTCAAGAAAGAACATGAATGTAAGAATGAGTATGGTTGAATAATGAGTATGGTTGAATAATGAGTATGGTTGAATAATAGTATTTATACTATATAACACCACACCATTATTACTAAAGAATTTACCATACATTGAATACGGAAGATGTCCAAATACTAAGAACGTGATTCAGTGTACAAAGTATGGGAAACGTAAAGAGAACAAAGTTATTTTGTGACGTCATAGTGTATAAGTCATTATTAGAAAAGAAAGATGAATTAGAGAAATACAGTAATGAATAAAGACGTACAAATCGAAATTCTATCCAAAAACTCGCTTAGGCGATTTTGGTTTCTTATGTAAAAATGGATATTCGAACATAAAACTATACGAACATAAGTTCTGCATGAAGACAATGAATCCATATAATGATGGTGTAGGAATTGTTCATTGTTCACTTTTTACAGTATTTCCCCCCCTAAATGGTATTAATACAATAATATAATACAATTAATATAATACAATTGAGAAAATAACATCGTAAGTAATTCAAGTTAGATGACGACATTCTTTTTTGCAATACAAGTTTTATACAGAACGAGTTCAGGTAGTTCCGTACAATGCAGAGTATCTAAATTTTTAACATGACACTCGCTTAGAGGGCTATTAAAATATAAAAATTCAAAGATTAAAACTTTAATTTTAGACAAACAATTAAGTTAGATAAACAATGATATGGTTAAAATTTTTTACCAAATTTTATTTTTTTCTGTGGGATAAATTACATTCATAATGAATAGGTAAAAGGGAAAAATATAAATTTTAAAGTTCATGGATTTCAAGGTTACCATGATAGTACAATTCGTAACTAATTTTTTTGACTATTGTAGGTAAAAAATCGAATTATGTAATGGATGATGTATAGACCTGTGGTCAAGTGTGTATTTGGGTGTATTAGGTGCAAAGTGTGTATCTTACAATTTCGAAGGACAGATTAGATTAGCTGAGAGGATTTTTAAATTAACTGAATAAATGCATGAGCAAAAATTTATATATACTAAGCAAAAATGCGTAGGACTATATAAATAACATAGTTAGCACTTACACGCTATGAAATAGTTTATTGTGACATCCAATAATTTTAGCATAAGGTTTGTATATATATATATATATATATATATATATATATATATATATATATATATAGTGCGCATACATGCGTGTGTATGTGTAGGGATTTGAGAGTTTTAGAATTAACAAAGTTTAAAAATAATGTATAATTATTTAAGTTGGAAATAGAAATCAATGATAAACTATAATAAACTAAGCATATAATATTCTTAAAAATAAAAAAAACACAACTTAACATAAACGGAGGTTATGTTCCATAGTACTAAAGAGGAAATAACCATGGTTGAACCATTTCTCCGGTTGTCACTGGGTTCAACTGGGGTTGGGGGTATGAAAATAAAATAAACTTAAAAGACAAAGTTTGTAGTACGACATTCGGGGGAATTGAGTGACTAAGCGGGGGGTATAAGTCTAAAATTGACAATTACATCTTTCGTGAGCACTTTGCTCTTTTTTTTTTTTAAAAGATTGCTTGTCACACTACTTAGAACAAAAAATTAAAAGAGTTCAACAAACGGAGGGACGGCATGTTCCTCATATACATTACAATAATTACCAAAATCGTTACAAACAATTGTAAAAACTATTTTGGTTACAAATAATGAATTACATAACTATATATTTATATACGTAAAACTGGCATGAAAAGAAAAGACAAATCGGTCCATTTCCTTCTCACAAACAAAAAAAAGGTTTACTAAAGTCGCAAACCGGTCAATTCTGGTTGAATTTAATTCTCTTTTACAACATAAAAAAAGGTTGAATTAAATTCTTAGATTACATTTTCTTAAATTAAATTCTCTTAAATTACAAAGAAAAAGTTGAATTCAATTGACTACATTCAAATAACTTGGGGCTCGAAATAAAAATGACTTGGAATAAAACTCTCTGACTTCAAATAAAACTCTCTGACTTCAAATAAAACTGACTTGGAATAAAACTGACTTGAACTCTATCAAGTATTCTGAACCTAACTTGAACGCTTGTCAAGTATTCTGAAACTTAAACTGTCTAACTTGAACGCTTGTCAAGTATTCTGAAACTTAAACTCTCTAACTTGAACGCTTGTCAAGTATCTAGAAACTTAATATGTCTAACTTGAACGCTTGTCAGGTATCTTGAAACTTAAACTGTCTTGCACTTGAACTGCTATCAAGTGAACATTAACTGAAAATGGAAAATGACTGCACTTGATCTTTATCAAGTGGAGACGATTAACCTCTGTTTTGGTTGACCCTCTTGGTGCAACCTTCTGACTTCAAAAAATGACTTCAAAAAATGACTTCAAAAAATGACTTCAAAAAAATGACTTCAAAATTACTTCAAGTATCTTTATAAATCTCTGGGGTTTGGTTGTCCCTTTTGGTTACAACCAACTGAAACTGTCTGAAAACTGAAAATGGAACTTGAAACTGCTCCAAGTAACTCTATAACTCTATAAACTCTCTATAAACTCTCTGTAAACTCTCTGTAAAGTCTCTGTAAACTCTCTCTCTCTTAATTTGCAAGTCAATTCAATTCAATAATTTGAAAAAAATTTGCAAACAAAAATATAAAATGTAAACAACATTTCACTCTAATGTACACGAAGGTACGATACTATTATGTTTGATACATAAAATAAAATTATTCTATACTGAATATAACAGTGAAATTAACTCTCTGAAATTAACTCTCTTGAAATTACTCTCTTAGTTTTAACTTCTCTTACATTTAACTTCTGTGAAAATTACTGTTTCACTAAAAAAATGTATCACTAGTGTCTGAAATGTTCACTGTGTTTCTTGTAAATTCTGATTTCATACTCATTATTAACTGTTAATAATAGTGACTTTTCAAATGTTTACAAATTACTTAAAAAACAAACTGTACTTAACAAATTTTCTATGGGAAATCCTTGAGACGTGTCCTGAAGACGTCTTGCTGGCTACTTCTTGGATGAAACTAGGCGTGGAGAACTTGAGTCGTGACACACCGGTTCAAGGGTGGATGTTACGAACAAGAAGTCGTGACACGCCGGTCAACTGGTTTTATCCTGATGCAGGGTAATTCTATCTTGGCCAAGCGTGGCCTCTTCTTAAATCTTCTTCTTCTAATCCTGGTAGTAGGTCGCCAATGTTAACCTCCCCTTTTATGGCCCTGAGTCGGTTCGGATCGACGGGGGTTCTGGTTAGGAGGCTGCAACGGATATTTCTTCTATAACATTCTATAATTCTTTTCGGTCGCCTTAAATGGTGGGTCGCCACTCTGTTAAACCCTTCGCTACAGACTCGCCAGACTGTTATGCCAATATCTTCTATGGTGCTTGGGTTGTTCTCTTCTCTCGCTATAATACTCTGGTACTTTCTCTTGGTACTAAATTATCGACTTTTCTTTTATAACTTGTCGACTTAACTGACTAAGTTCATGAAGAGAGCAGGCTCGAAGGAAAGATAAAAACTTCTTTTACTTTGGTTTACTTCTCAAATATACAGGTACTGCTCTGAATTTACAGGGTAGAGGTTCGACCTCTTTCGGCCATGGCTCAGGCCGGAATCTAAAATATTAAGAAGGCAAGGGGCCTCTGCCCCCTCCCCCGCAGCGAGGCTCCTAACAAAGGAGTCGCAATGAAGTGCTAATCTGAAGTGACTTGATCAAGAAGTCTAATGAAGAAGTCTAATGAAGAAGTGCTTTAATTTTACAAGTACATGTATAATATAAACTTAAAATGTTTTGGGGGAGGACAGTTGAAGGTTAAATTTCCCCCCTTTTTAAACACATGATAAGATGGTTTGAAAGATTCAACTAAAAAATAAAAATAAAAATAAAAACTAATTTGTATTTTTCGCCGAGTCTACATTTATGAAGGCGATATCATTTCGTAATAGTACACATAAGTACAAATTAAGTACCGACTGAGTACGTATTAATTTGGTTCATTACAATTACGATTACAATTATGGATTACTTCACATTCGCTTATAATTGTTCATTACAGTTCTATTAAAGTACATTCTTACATTATAAATTAAATCATTACATTTAATTACAGTTTCATTGAAGTACATTACAAGTTATTATTAATTACAGTTTCATTAAAGTACATTACGTTTATTAAATTAAAGTATTACAGTTAATTACAATTAAACAGTTACTATAACTTTGTTTTGTTTTTACAGTGTTTCATATTAATAGACAATTAAGATGTTTAGAAATATAATACAACGTACATGGCACTTACGAGATAATTTATTTACGAAATAGTATGCTATAATATGTTATGAATTTGAAATCACAGCGAACGGAAGTATTTTATCTTTGAGGCGCTCGATTCTGTCGTAGTGAGTGGAATTTTATACTTAACTCAGCATTTTTTAGTTCAATGCGGGAGGTGAAATAAAAAAAGAAATAAAACGTAAAAAGAATACATGTACGTAATCATGATCGTCAATAGACATGTACGACTGCACACAGTAGTGTACATATCATTCGTCACACAATAGGTTGTGTGCGTAATATAGACACGAGTAAAATAGACTGATAGTTCATAGGGCATAAGTAGACAATAGGTAGATGATAATGAATAAGTAATACAATTAATAAAGGATAGCGGTCAAGAAAGAACATGAATGTAAGAATGAGTATGGTTAATATGAGTATGGTTGAATAATGAGTATGGTTGAATAATATATTTATACTATATAACACCACACCATTATTACTAAAGAATTTACCATACATTGAATACGGAAGATGTCCAAATACTAAGAACGTGATTCAGTGTACAAAGTATGGGAACGTAAAGAGAACAAAGTTATTTTGTGACGTCATAGTGTATAAGTCATTATTAGAAAAGAAAGATGAATTAGAGAAATACAGTAATGAATAAAGACGTACAAATCGAAATTCTATCCAAAAACTCGCTTAGGCGATTTTGGTTTCTTATGTAAAAATGGATATTCGAACATAAAACTTTACGAACATAAGTTCTGCATGAAGACAATGAATCCATATAATGATGGTGTAGGAATTGTTCATTGTTCACTTTTTACAGTATTTCCCCCCCTAAATGGTATTAATACAATAATATAATACAATTAATATAATACAATTGAGAAAATAACATCGTAAGTAATTCAAGTTAGATGACGACATTCTTTTTGCAATACAAGTTTTATACAGAACGAGTTCAGGTAGTTCCGTACAATGCAGAGTATCTAAATTTTTAACATGACACTCGCTTAGAGGGCTTATAAAATATAAAAATTCAAAGATTAAAACTTTAATTTTAGACAAACAATTAAGTTAGATAAACAATGATATGGTTAAAATTTTTTACCAAATTTTATTTTTTCTGTGGGATAAATTACATTCATAATGAATAGGTAAGGGAAAAATAAATTTTTTAAAGTTCATGGATTTTCAAGGTTACCATGATAGTACAATTCGTAACTAATTTTTTTGACTATTGTAGGTAAAAATCGAATTATGTAATGGATGATGTATAGACCTGTGGTCAAGTGTGTATTTGGGTGTATTAGGTGCAAAGTGTGTATCTTACAATTTCGAAGGACAGATTAGATTAGCTGAGAGGATTTTTAAATTAACTGAATAAATGCATGAGCAAAATTTATATATACTAAGCAAAAATGCGTAGGACTATATAAATAGCATAGTTAGCACTTACACGCTATGAAATAGTTTATTGTGACATCCAATAATTTTAGCATAAGGTTTGTATATTATATATATATATATATATATAGTGCGCATACATGCGTGTGTATGTGTAGGGATTTGGGAGGTTTTAGAATTAACAAAGTTTAAAATAATGTATAATTATTTAAGATGGGTTTAGGGTTATAAAATCTTTTGAGTCAATATTGTTGTTTATTATTATTATTATCATTATTATTATTATAAATCCTTTAAGTTCAAGGTAGTATTTAAGTATTTAATTAAATCAGTTACACGAATTAAGGTAATAAAAAAAAAGACGTACTTAGAAGACCTTACGAGTAATGACAGTAACTCTCACGGTTTTAAAATTGAATTTCGACACACAATTAAATTCGACTACGACAATTACTCAGTATTAATCGAATTAAAAAAATTAAAAAATATAAAGTTTGGAAATAGAAATCAATGATAAACTATAATAAACTAAGCATATAATATTCTTAAAAAAAAAAAACACAACTTAACATAAACGGAGGTTATGTTCCATAGTACTAAGAGGAAATAACCATGGTTGAACCATTTCTCCGGTTGTCACTGGGTTCAACTGGGGTTGGGGTATGAAAATAAAATAAACTTAAAAGACAAAGTTTGTAGTACGACATTCGGGGGAATTGAGTGACTAAGGGGGGTATAAGTCTAAAATTGACAATTACATCTTTCGTGAGCACTTTGCTCTTTTTTTTTTTTAAAAGATTGCTTGTCACACTACTTAGAACAAAACTTAAAGAGTTCAACAAACGGAGGGACGGCATGTTCCTCATATACATTACAATAATTACCAAAATCGTTACAAACAATTGTAAAAACTATTTTGGTTACAAATAATGAATTACATAACTATATATTTATATACGTAAAACTGGCATGAAAAGAAAAGACAAATCGGTCCATTTCCTTCTCACAAACAAAAAAAAGGTTAACTAAAGACGCAAACCGGTCAATTCTGGTTGAATTTAATTCTCTTTTACAACATAAAAAAAGGTTGAATTAAATTCTTAGATTACATTTTCTTAAATTAAATTCTCTTAAATTACAAAGAAAAAGTTGAATTCAATTGACTACATTGAAATAACTTGGGGCTCGAAATAAAATGACTTGGAATAAAACTCTCTGACTTCAAATAAAACTCTCTGACTTCAAATAAAACTGACTTGGAATAAAACTGACTTGAACTCTATCAAGTATTCTGAACCTAACTTGAACGCTTGTCAAGTATTCTGAAACTTAAACTGTCTAACTTGAACGCTTGTCAAGTATTCTGAAACTTAAACTCTCTAACTTGAACGCTGTCAAGTATCTAGAAACTTAATATGAAACTTGAACGCTTGTCAAGTATCTTGAAACTTAAACTGTCTTGCACTTGAACTGCTATCAAGTGAACATTAACTGAAAATGGAAAATGACTGCACTTGATCTTTATCAAGTGGGACGATTAACCTCTGTTTTGGTTGACCCTCTTGGTGCAACCTTCTGACTTCAAAAAATGACTTCAAAAATGACTTCAAAAAATGACTTCAAAAAAATGACTTCAAAATTACTTCAAGTATCTTTATAAATCTCTGGGGTTTGGTTGTCCCTTTTGGTTACAACCAACTGAAACTGTCTGAAACTGAAAATGGAACTTGGAAACTGCTCCAAGTAACTCTATAACTCTATAAACTCTCTATAAACTCTCTGTAAACTCTCTGTAAAGTCTTGTAAACTCTCTCTCTCTTAATTTGCAAGTCAATTCAATTCAATAATTTGAAAAAAATTTGCAAACAAAAATATAAAATGTAAATAACATTTCACTCTAATGTACACGAAGGTACGATACTATTATGTTTGATACATATAAAATAAAAATATTATTCTTGAAATTACTCTCTGAATCTTGAAATTAACTCTCAGTGAAATTAACTCTCTTTGAAATTAACTCTCTTTGAAATTAACTCTCTTAGTTTTAACTTCTCTTACATTTAACTTCTGTGAAAATTACTGTTTCACTAAAAAAATGTATCACTAGTGTCTGAAATGTTCACTGTGTTTCTTGTAAATTCTGATTTCATACTCATTATTAACTGTTAATAATAGTGACTTTTCAAATGTTTACAAATTACTTAAAAACAAACTGTACTTAACAAAATTTTCTATGGGGAAATCCTTGAGACGTGTCCTGAAGACGTCTTGCTGGCTACTTCTTGGATGAAAACTAGGCGTGGAGAACTTGGAGTCGTGACACACCGGTTCAAGGGTGGATGTTACGAACAAGAAGTCGTGACACGCCGGTCAACTGGTTTTATCCTGATGCAGGGTAATTTCTATCTTGGCCAAAGCGTGGCCTCTTCTTAAAATCTTCTTCTTCTAATCCTGGTAGTAGGGTCGCCAAATGTTAACCCCCCCTTTTATGGCCCTGAGTCGGTTCGGATCGACGGGGTTCTGGTTAGGAGGCTGCAACGGATATTTCTTCTATAACATTCTATAATTCTTTTCGGTCGCCTTAAATGGTGGGTCGCCACTCTGTTAAACCCTTGGCTACAGACTCGCCAGACTGTTATGCCAATATCTTCTATGGTGCTTGGTTGTCTCTTTCTCTCGCTATAATACTCTGTACTTTCTCTTGGTACTAAATTATCGACTTTTCTTTTATAACTTGTCGACTTAACTGACTAAGTTCTGAAGAGAGCAAGGCTCGAAGGAAAAGATAAAACTTCTTTTACTTTGGTTTACTTCTCAAAATATACAGGTACTGCTCTGAATTTACAGGGGTAGAGGTTCGACCTCTTTCGGCCATGGCTCAGGCCGGAATCTAAAAATATTAAGAAGGCAAGGGGCCTCTGCCCCCTCCCCCGCAGCGAGGCTCCTAACAAAGGAGTCGCAATGAAGTGCTAATCTGAAGTGACTTGATCAAGAAGTCTAATGAAGAAGTCTAATGAAGAAGTGCTTTAATTTTACAAGTACATGTATAATATAAACTTAAAATGTTTTGGGGGAGGACAGTTGAAGGTTAAATTTCCCCCCTTTTTAAACACATGATCAGATGGTTTGAAAGATTTCAACTAAAAAAAATAAAAATAAAAATAAAAACTAATTTGTATTTTTCGCCGAGTTACATTTATGAAGGCGATATCATTTCGTAATAGTACACATAAGTACAAATTAAGTACACGACTGAGTACGTATTAATTTGGTTCATTACAATTACGATTACAATTATGGATTACTTCACATTCGCTTATGATTGTTCATTATAGTTCTATTAAAGTACATTCTTACATTATAAATTAAATCATTACATTTAATTACAGTTTCATTGAAGTACATTACAAGTTATTATTAATTACAGTTTCATTAAAGTACATTACGTTATATTAAATTAAAGTATTACAGTTAATTACAATTAAACAGTTACTATAACTTTGTTTGGTTTTACAGTTTCATATTAATAGACAATTAAGATGTTTAGAAATATAATACAACGTACATGGCACTTACGAGATAATTTATTTACGAAATAATATGCTATAATATGTTATGAATTTGAAATCAGAGCGAACGGAAGTATTTATCTTTGAGGCGCTCGATTCTGTCGTAGTGAGTGGAATTTTATAACTTAACTCAGCATTTTTTAGTTCAATGCGGGAGGTGAAATAAAAAAGAAAATAAAACGTAAAAAGAATACATGTACGTAATCATGATCGTCAATAGACATGTACGACTGCACACAGTAGTGTACACATATCATTCGTCACACAATAGGTTGTGTGCGTAATATAGACACGAGTAAACATAGACTGATAAGTTCATAGGGCATAAGTAGACAATAGGTAGATGAATGAATAAGTAATACAATTAATAAAGGATAGCGGTCAAGAAAGAACATGAATGTAAGAATGAGTATGGTTTAATAATGAGTATGGTTGAATAATGAGTATGGTTGAATAATAGTATTTATACTATATAACACCACACCATTATTACTAAAGAATTTACCATACATTGAATACGGAAGATGTCCAAATACTAAGAACGTGATTCAGTGTACAAAGTATGGGAAACGTAAAGAGAACAAAGTTATTTTGTGACGTCATAGTGTATAAGTCATTATTAGAAAAGAAGATGAATTAGAGAAATACAGTAATGAATAAAGACGTACAAATCGAAATTCTATCCAAAACTCGCTTAGGCGATTTTGGTTTCTTATGTAAAAATGGATATTCGAACATAAAACTATACGAACATAAGTTCTGCATGAAGACAATGAATCCATATAATGATGGTGTAGGAATTGTTCATTGTTCACTTTTTACAGTATTTCCCCCCTAAATGGTATTAATACAATAATATAATACAATTAATATAATACAATTGAGAAAATAACATCGTAAGTAATTCAAGTTAGATGACGACATTCTTTTTTGCAATACAAGTTTTATACAGAACGAGTTCAGGTAGTTCCGTACAATGCAGAGTATCTAAATTTTTAACATGACACTCGCTTAGAGGGCTATTAAAATATAAAAATTCAAAGATTAAAACTTTAATTTTAGACAAACAATTAAGTTAGATAAACAATGATATGGTTAAAATTTTTTACCAAATTTTATTTTTTTCTGTGGGATAAATTACATTCATAATGAATAGGTAAAAGGGAAAAATATAAATTTTAAAGTTCATGGATTTTCAAGGTTACCATGATAGTACAATTCGTAACTAATTTTTTTGACTATTGTAGGTAAAAAATCGAATTATGTAATGGATGATGTATAGACCTGTGGTCAAGTGTGTATTTGGGTGTATTAGGTGCAAAGTGTGTATCTTACAATTTCGAAGGACAGATTAGATTAGCTGAGAGGATTTTTAAATTAACTGAATAAATGCATGAGCAAAATTTATATATATAAGCAAAAATGCGTAGGACTATATAAATAGCATAGTTAGCACTTACACGCTATGAAATAGTTTATTGTGACATCCAATAATTTTAGCATAAGGTTTTATATATATATATATATATATATATATATATATAGTGCGCATACATGCGTGTGTATGTGTAGGGATTTGGGAGGTTTTAGAATTAACAAAGTTTAAAAATAATGTATAATTATTTAAGATGGGTTTAGGGTTATAAAATCTTTTGAGTCAATTATTGTTGTTATTATTATTATTATCATTATTATTATTATAAAATCCTTTAAGTTCAAGGTAGTATTTAAGTATTTAATTAAATCAGTTACACGAATTAAGGTAATAAAAAAAAGACGTACTTAGAAGACCTTACGAGTAATGACAGTAACTCTCACGGTTTTAAAATTGAATTTCGACACACAATTAAATTCGACTACGACAATTACTCAGTATTAATCGAATTAAAAAAAATATAAAAAATATAAAGTTTGGAAATAGAAATCAATGATAAACTATAATAAACTAAGCATATAATATTCTTAAAAATAAAAAAAAACACAACTTAACATAAACGGAGGTTATGTTCCATAGTACTAAAGAGGAAATAACCATGGTTGAACCATTTCTCCGGTTGTCACTGGGTTCAACTGGGGTTGGGGGTATGAAATAAAATAAACTTAAAAGACAAAGTTTGTAGTACGACATTCGGGGGAATTGAGTGACTAAGCGGGGGGTATAAGTCTAAAATTGACAATTACATCTTTCGTGAGCACTTTGCTCTTTTTTTTTTTTTAAAAGATTGCTTGTCACACTACTTAGAACAAAAAATTAAAAGAGTTCAACAAACGGAGGGACGGCATGTTCCTCATATACATTACAATAATTACCAAAATCGTTACAAACAATTGTAAAAACTATTTTGGTTACAAATAATGAATTACATAACTATATATTTATATACGTAAAACTGGCATGAAAAGAAAAGACAAATCGGTCCATTTCCTTCTCACAAACAAAAAAAAGGTTAACTAAAGACGCAAACCGGTCAATTCTGGTTGAATTTAATTCTTTTACAACATAAAAAAAGGTTGAATTAAATTCTTAGATTACATTTTCTTAAATTAAATTCTCTTAAATTACAAAGAAAAAGTTGAATTCAATTGACTACATTGAAATAACTTGGGGCTCGAAATGAAAATGACTTGGAATAAAACTCTCTGACTTCAAATAAAACTCTCTGACTTCAAATAAAACTGACTTGGAATAAAACTGACTTGAACTCTATCAAGTATTCTGAACCTAACTTGAACGCTTGTCAAGTATTCTGAAACTTAAACTGTCTAACTTGAACGCTTGTCAAGTATTCTGAAACTTAAACTCTCTAACTTGAACGCTTGTCAAGTATCTAGAAACTTAATATGTGAAACTTGAACGCTTGTCAAGTATCTTGAAACTTAAACTGTCTTGCACTTGAACTGCTATCAAGTGAACATTAACTGAAAATGGAAAATGACTGCACTTGATCTTTATCAAGTGGAGACGATTAACCTCTGTTTTGGTTGACCCTCTTGGTGCAACCTTCTGACTTCAAAAAATGACTTCAAAAAATGACTTCAAAAAATGACTTCAAAAAAATGACTTCAAAATTACTTCAAGTATCTTTATAAATCTCTGGGGTTTGGTTGTCCCTTTTGGTTACAACCAACTGAAACTGTCTGAAAACTGAAAATGGAACTTGAAACTGCTCCAAGTAACTCTATAACTCTATAAACTCTCTATAAACTCTCTGTAAACTCTCTGTAAAGTCTCTGTAAACTCTCTCTCTCTTAATTTGCAAGTCAATTCAATTCAATAATTTGAAAAAAATTTGCAAACAAAAATATAAAATGTAAACAACATTTCACTCTAATGTACACGAAGGTACGATACTATTATGTTTGATACATAAAATAAAATTATTCTATACTGAATATAACAGTGAAATTAACTCTCTGAAATTAACTCTCTTTGAAATTAACTCTCTTAGTTTTAACTTCTCTTACATTTAACTTCTGTGAAAATTACTGTTTCACTAAAAAAAATGTATCACTAGTGTCTGAAATGTTCACTGTGTTTCTTGTAAATTCTGATTTCATACTCATTATTAACTGTTAATAATAGTGACTTTTCAAATGTTTACAAATTACTTAAAAAACAAACTGTACTTAACAAAATTTTCTATGGGGAAATCCTTGAGACGTGTCCTGAAGACGTCTTGCTGGCTACTTCTTGGATGAAAACTAGGCGTGGAGAACTTGGAGTCGTGACACACCGGTTCAAGGGTGGATGTTACGAACAAGAAGTCGTGACACGCCGGTCAACTGGTTTTATCCTGATGCAGGGTAATTTCTATCTTGGCCAAAGCGTGGCCTCTTCTTAAAATCTTCTTCTTCTAATCCTGGTAGTAGGGTCGCCAAATGTTAACCCCCCCTTTTATGGCCCTGAGTCGGTTCGGATCGACGGGGGTTCTGGTTAGGAGGCTGCAACGGATATTTCTTCTATAACATTCTATAATTCTTTTCGGTCGCCTTAAATGGTGGGTCGCCACTCTGTTAAACCCTTCGCTACAGACTCGCCAGACTGTTATGCCAATATCTTCTATGGTGCTTGGGTTGTCTCTTTCTCTCGCTATAATACTCTGGTACTTTCTCTTGGTACTAAAATTATCGACTTTTCTTTTATAACTTGTCGACTTAACTGACTAAGTTCATGAAGAGAGCAAGGCTCGAAGGAAAAGATAAAAACTTCTTTTACTTTGGTTTACTTCTCAAAATATACAGGTACTGCTCTGAATTTACAGGGGTAGAGGTTCGACCTCTTTCGGCCATGGCTCAGGCCGGAATCTAAAAATATTAAGAAGGCAAGGGGCCTCTGCCCCCTCCCCCGCAGCGAGGCTCCTAACAAAGGAGTCGCAATGAAGTGCTAATCTGAAGTGACTTGATCAAGAAGTCTAATGAAGAAGTCTAATGAAGAAGTGCTTTAATTTTACAAGTACATGTATAATATAAACTTAAAATGTTTTGGGGGAGGACAGTTGAAGGTTAAATTTCCCCCCTTTTTAAACACATGATAAGATGGTTTGAAAGATTTCAACTAAAAAAAATAAAAATAAAAATAAAAACTAATTTGTATTTTCGCCGAGTCTACATTTATGAAGGCGATATCATTTCGTAATAGTACACATAAGTACAAATTAAGTACACGACTGAGTACGTATTAAATTTTGGTTCATTACAATTACGATTACAATTATGGATTACTTCACATTCGCTTATAATTGTTCATTACAGTTCTATTAAAGTACATTCTTACATTATAAATTAAATCATTACATTTAATTACAGTTTCATTGAAGTACATTACAAGTTATTATTAATTACAGTTTCATTAAAGTACATTACGTTATATTAAATTAAAGTATTACAGTTAATTACAATTAAACAGTTACTATAACTTTGTTTTGTTTTTACAGTGTTTCATATTAATAGACAATTAAGATGTTTAGAAATATAATACAACGTACATGGCACTTACGAGATAATTTATTTACGAAATAATATGCTATAATATGTTATGAATTTGAAATCAGAGCGAACGGAAGTATTTTATCTTTGAGGCGCTCGATTCTGTCGTAGTGAGTGGAATTTTATAACTTAACTCAGCATTTTTTAGTTCAATGCGGGAGGTGAAATAATAAAAGAAAATAAAACGTAAAAAGAATACATGTACGTAATCATGATCGTCAATAGACATGTACGACTGCACACAGTAGTGTACACATATCATTCGTCACACAATAGGTTGTGTGCGTAATATAGACACGAGTAAACATAGACTGATAAGTTCATAGGGCATAAGTAGACAATAGGTAGATGAATGAATAAGTAATACAATTAATAAAGGATAGCGGTCAAGAAAGAACATGAATGTAAGAATGAGTATGGTTGAATAATGAGTATGGTTGAATAATGAGTATGGTTGAATAATAATATTTATACTATATAACACCACACCATTATTACTAAAGAATTTACCATACATTGAATACGGAAGATGTCCAAATACTAAGAACGTGATTCAGTGTACAAAGTATGGGAAACGTAAAGAGAACAAAGTTATTTTGTGACGTCATAGTGTATAAGTCATTATTAGAAAAGAAAGATGAATTAGAGAAATACAGTAATGAATAAAGACGTACAAATCGAAATTCTATCCAAAAACTCGCTTAGGCGATTTTGGTTTCTTATGTAAAAATGGATATTCGAACATAAAACTATACGAACATTAGTTCTGCATGAAGACAATGAATCCATATAATGGTGGTGTAGGAATTGTTCATTGTTCACTTTTTACAGTATTTCCCCCCCTAAATGGTATTAATACAATAATATAATACAATTAATATAATACAATTGAGAAAATAACATCGTAAGTAATTCAAGTTAGATGACGACATTCTTTTTTGCAATACAAGTTTTATACAGAACGAGTTCAGGTAGTTCCGTACAATGCAGAGTATCTAAATTTTTAACATGACACTCGCTTAGAGGGCTATTATAAAATATAAAAATTCAAAGATTAAAACTTTAATTTTAGACAAACAATTAAGTTAGACAAACAATGATATGGTGAAAATTTTTTACCAAATTTTATTTTTTTCTGTGGGATAAATTACATTCATAATGAATAGGTAAAAGGGAAAAATATAAATTTTAAAGTTCATGGATTTTCAGGGTTACCATGATAGTACAATTCGTAACTAATTTTTTTGACTATTGTAGGTAAAAAATCGAATTATGTAATGGATGATGTATAGACCTGTGGTCAAGTGTGTATTTGGGTGTATTAGGTGCAAAGTGTGTATCTTACAATTTCGAAGGACAGATTAGATTAGCTGAGAGGATTTTTAAATTAACTGAATAAATGCATGAGCAAAAATTTATATATAGTAAGCAAAAATGCGTAGGACTATAAATAGCATAGTTAGCACTTACACGCTATGAATTAGTTTATTGTGACATCCAATGATTTTCGCATAAGGTTTGTATATATATATATATATATATAGTGCGCATACATGCGTGTGTATGTGTAGGGATTTGGGAGGTTTTTGAATTAACAAAGTTTAAAAATAATGTATAATAATTTAAGATGGGTTTAGGGTTATAAAATCTTTTGAGTCAATTATTGTTGTTATTATTATTAATCATTATTATTATTATAAAATCCTTTAAGTTCAAGGTAGTATTTAAGTATTTAATTAAATCAGTTACACGAATTAAGGTAATAAAAAAAAAGACGTACTTAGAAGACCTTACGAGTAATGACAGTAACTCTCACGGTTTTAAAATTGAATTTCGACACACAATTAAATTCGACTACGACAATTACTCAGTATTAATCGAATTAAAAAAAATATAAAAAATATAAAGTTTGGAAATAGAAATCAATGATAAACTATAATAAACTAAGCATATAATATTCTTAAAAATAAAAAAAAACACAACATAAACGGAGGTTATGTTCCATAGTACTAAAGAGGAATTAACCATGGTTGAACCATTTCTCCGGTTGTCACTGGGTTCAACTGGGGTTGGGGGTATGAAAATAAAATAAACTTAAAAGACAAAGTTTGTAGTACGACATTCGGGGGAATTGAGTGACTAAGCGGGGGGTATAAGTCTAAAATTGACAATTACATCTTTCGTGAGCACTTTGCTCTTTTTTTTTTTTTAAAAGATTGCTTGTCACACTACTTAGAACAAAAAATTAAAAGAGTTCAACAAACGGAGGGACGGCATGTTCCTCATATACATTACAATAATTACCAAAATCGTTACAAACAATTGTAAAAACTATTTTGTTACAAATAATGAATTACATAACTATATATTTATATACGTAAAACTGGCATGAAAAGAAAAGACAAATCGGTCCATTTCCTTCTCACAAACAAAAAAAAGGTTAACTAAAGACGCAAACCTGTCAATTCTGGTTGAATTTAATTCTCTTTTACAACATAAAAAAAGGTTGAATTAAATTCTTAGATTACATTTTCTTAAATTAAATTCTCTTAAATTACAAAGAAAAAGTTGAATTCAATTGAACATTGAAATAACTTGGGGCTCGAAATAAAAATGACTTGGAATAAAACTCTCTGACTTCAAATAAAACTCTCTGACTTCAAATAAAACTGACTTGGAATAAAACTGACTTGAACTCTATCAAGTATTCTGAACCTAACTTGAACGCTTGTCAAGTATTCTGAAACTTAAACTGTCTAACTTGAACGCTTGTCAAGTATCTAGAAACTTAATATGTCTAACTTGAACGCTTGTCAAGTATCTTGAAACAAAACTGTCTTGCACTTGAACTGCTATCAAGTGAACATTAACTGAAAATGGAAAATGACTGCACTTGATCTTTATCAACTGGAGCCGATTAACCTCTGTTTTGGTTGACCCTCTTGGTGCAACCTTCTGACTTCAAAAAATGACTTCAAAAAATGACTTCAAAAAATGACTTCAAAAAATTTACTTCAAAATTACTTCAAGTATCTTTATAAATCTCTGGGGTTTGGTTGTCCCTTTTGGTTACAACCAACTGAAACTGTCTGAAAACTGAAAATGGAACTTGAAACTGCTCCAAGTAACTCTATAACTCTATAAACTCTCTATAAACTCTCTGTAAACTCTCTGTAAACTCTCTGTAAACTCTCTCTCTCTTAATTTGCAAGTCAATTCAATTCAATAATTTGAAAAAAATTTGCGAACAAAAATATAAAATGTAAACAATATTTCACTCTAATGTACACGAAGGTACGATACTATTATGTTTGATACATAAAATAAAATTATTCTATACTGAATAACAGTGACTCTCTGAATTAACTCTCTGAAATTAACTTCTTGAAATTAATCTTGAAATTAACTCTCTTGAAATTAACTCTCTTTGAATTAACTCTTGAAATTACTTCTTGAAATTAACTCTCTTTGAAATTAACTCTCTTACTTTAATCTTACATTTAACTTCTGTGAAAATTACTGTTTCACTAAAAAAAATGTATCACTAGTGTCTGAAATGTTCACTGTGTTTCTTGTAAATTCTGATTTGATACTCATTATTAACTGTTAATAATAGTGACTTTTCAAATGTTTACAAATTACTTAAAAAACAAACTGTACTTAACAAAATTTTCTATGGGGAAATCCTTGAGACGTGTCCTGAAGACGTCTTGCTGGCTACTTCTTGGATGAAAACTAGGCGTGGAGAACTTGGAGTCGTGACACACCGGTTCAAGGGTGGATGTTACGAACAAGAGGTCGTGACACGCCGGTCAACTGGTTTTATCCTGATGCAGGGTAATTTCTATCTTGGCCAAAGCGTGGCCTCTTCTTAAAATCTTCTTCTTCTAATCCTGGTAGTAGGGTCGCCAAATGTTAACCCCCCCTTTATGGCCCTGAGTCGGTTCGGATCGACGGGGGTTCTGGTTAGGAGGCTGCAACGGATATTTCTTCTATAACATTCTATAATTCTTTCGGTCGCCTTAAATGGTGGGTCGCCACTCTGTTAAACCCTTGGCTACAGACTCGCCAGACTGTTATGCCAAATATCTTCTATGGTGCTTGGGTTGTCTCTTTCTCTCGCTATAATACTCTGGTACTTTCTCTTGGTACTAAAATTATCGACTTTTCTTTTATAACTTGTCGACTTAACTGACTAAGTTCATGAAGAGAGCAAGGCTCGAAGGAAAAGATAAAAACTTCTTTTACTTTGGTTTACTTCTCAAAATATACAGGTACTGCTCTGAATTTACAGGGGTAGAGTTCGACCTCTTTCGGCCATGGCTCAGGCCGGAATCTAAAAATATTAAGAAGGCAAGGGGCCTCTGCCCCCTCCCCCGCAGCGAGGCTCCTAACAAAGGAGTCGCAATGAAGTGCTAATCTGAAGTGACTTGATCAAGAAGTCTAATGAAGAAGTCTAATGAAGAAGTGCTTTAATTTTACAAGTACATGTATAATATAAACTTAAAATGTTTTGGGGGAGGACAGTTGAAGGTTAAATTTCCCCCCTTTTTAAACACATGATAAGATGGTTTGAAAGATTTAAACTAAAAAAAATAAAAATAAAAATAAAAACTAATTTGTATTTTTCGCCGAGTTTACATTTATGAAGGCGATATCATTTCGTAATAGTACACATAAGTACAAATTAAGTACACGACTGAGTACGTATTAATTTTGGTTCATTACAATTACGATTACAATTATGGATTACTTCACATTCGCTTATGATTGTTCATTACAGTTCTATTAAAGTACATTCTTACATTATAAATTAAATCATTACATTTAATTACAGTTTCATTGAAGTACATTACAAGTTATTATTAATTACAGTTTCATTAAAGTACATTACGTTATATTAAATTAAAGTATTACAGTTAATTACAATTAAACAGTTACTATAACTTTGTTTGTTTTTACAGTGTTTCATATTAATAGACAATTAAGATGTTTAGAAATATAATACAACGTACATGGCACTTACGAGATAATTTATTTACGAAATAATATGCTATAATATGTTATGAATTTGAAATCAGAGCGAACGGAAGTATTTTTATCTTTGAGGCGCTCGATTCTGTCGTAGTGAGTGGAATTTTATAACTTAACTCAGCATTTTTTAGTTCAATGCGGGAGGTGAAATAAAAAAGAAAATAAAACGTAAAAAGAATACATGTACGTAATCATGATCGTCAATAGACATGTACGACTGCACACAGTAGTGTACACATATCATTCGTCACACAATAGGTTGTGTGCGTAATATAGACACGAGTAAACATAGACTGATAAGTTCATAGGGCATAAGTAGACAATAGGTAGATGAATGAATAAGTAATACAATTAATAAAGGATAGCGGTCAAGAAAGAACATGAATGTAAGAATGAGTATGGTTGAATAATGAGTATGGTTGAATAATGAGTATGGTTGATAATAATATTTATACTATATAACACCACACCATTATTACTAAAGAAGAATTTACCATACATTGAATACGGAAGATGTCCAAATACTAAGAACGTGATTCAGTGTACAAAGTATGGGAAACGTAAAGAGAACAAAGTTATTTTGTGACGTCATAGTCATTATTAGAAAAGAAAGATGAATTAGGAAAATACAGTAATGAATAAAGACGTACAAATCGAAATTCTATCCAAAAACTCGCTTAGGCGATTTTGGTTTCTTATGTAAAAATGGATATTCGAACATAAAACTATACGAACATAAGTTCTGCATGAAGACAATGAATCCATATAATGATGGTGTAGGAATTGTTCAATGTTCACTTTTTACAGTATTTCCCCCCTAAATGGTATTAATACAATAATATAATACAATTAATATAATACAATTGAGAAAATAACATCGTAAGTAATTCAAGTTAGATGACGACATTCTTTTTTGCAATACAAGTTTTATACAGAACGAGTTCAGGTAGTTCGTACAATGCAGAGTATCTAAATTTTTAACATGACACTCGCTTAGAGGGCTATATAAAATATAAAAATTCAAAGATTAAAACTTTAATTTTAGACAAACAATTAAGTTAGACAAACAATGATATGGTGAAAATTTTTTACCAAATTTTATTTTTTTCTGTGGGATAAATTACATTCATAATGAATAGGTAAAAGGGAAAAATATAAATTTTAAAGTTCATGGATTTTCAAGGTTACCATGATAGTACAATTCGTAACTAATTTTTTTGACTATTGTAGGTAAAAAATCGAATTATGTAATGGATGATGTATAGACCTGTGGTCAAGTGTGTATTTGGGTGTATTAGGTGCAAAGTGTGTATCTTACAATTTCGAAGGACAGATTAGATTAGCTGAGAGGATTTTTAAATTAACTGAATAAATGCATGAGCAAAAATTTATATATACTAAACAAAAATGCGTAGGACTATATAAATAGCATAGTTAGCACTTACACGCTATGAAATAGTTTATTGTGACATCCAATAATTTTAGCAAGGTTTTGTATATATATATATATATATATATATATATATATATATATATATATATAGTGCGCATACATGCGTGTGTATGTGTAGAGATTTGGGAGGTTTTGAATTAACAAAGTTTAAAAATAATGTATAATAATTTAAGATGGGTTTAGGGTTATAAAATCTTTTGAGTCAATTATTGTTGTTATTATATTATTATTCATTATTATTATTATAAAATCCTTTAAGTTCAAGGTAGTATTTAAGTATTTAATTAAATCAGTTACACGAATTAAGGTAATAAAAAAAAAGTCGTACTTAGAAGACCTTAAAGTAATGACAGTAACTCTCACGGTTTTAAAATTGAATTTCGACACACAATTAAATTCGAATACGACAATTACTCAGTATTAATCGAATTAAAAAAAATATAAAAAATATAAAGTTTGAAATAGAAATCAATGATAAACTATAATAAACTAAGCATATAATATTCTTAAAAATAAAAAAAAACACAACTTAACATAAACGGAGGTTATGTTCCATAGTACTAAAGAGGAATTAACCATGGTTGAACCATTTCTCCGGTTGTCACTGGGTTCAACTGGGGTTGGGGGTATGAAAATAAAATAAACTTAAAAGACAAAGTTTGTAGTACGACATTCGGGGGAATTGAGTGACTAAGCGGGGGGTATAAGTCTAAAATTGACAATTACATCTTTCGTGAGCACTTTGCTCTTTTTTTTTTTTTAAAAGATTGCTTGTCACACTACTTAGAACAAAAATTAAAAGAGTTCAACAAACGGAGGGACGGCATGTTCCTCATATACATTACAATAATTACCAAAATCGTTACAAACAATTGTAAAAACTATTTTGGTTACAAATAATGAATTACATAACTATATATTTATATACGTAAAACTGGCATGAAAAGAAAAGACAAATCGGTCCATTTCCTTCTCACAAACAAAAAAAAGATTAACTAAAGACGCAAACCTGTCAATTCTGGTTGAATTTAATTCTCTTTTACAACATAAAAAAAGGTTGAATTAAATTCTTAGATTACATTTTCTTAAATTAAATTCTCTTAAATTACAAAGAAAAAGTTGAATTCAATTGAATGCATTGAAATAACTTGGGGCTCGAAATAAAAATGACTTGGAATAAAACTCTCTGACTTCAAATAAAACTCTCTGACTTCAAATAAAACTGACTTGGAATAAAACTGACTTGAACTCTATCAAGTATTCTGAACCTAACTTGAACGCTTGTCAAGTATTCTGAAACTTAAACTGTCTAACTTGAACGCTTGTCAAGTATCTAGAAACTTAATATGTCTAACTTGAACGCTTGTCAAGTATCTTGAAACTAAAACTGTCTTGCACTTGAACTGCTATCAAGTGAACATTAACTGAAAATGGAAAATGACTGCACTTGATCTTTATCAACTGGAGCCGATTAACCTCTGTTTTGGTTGACCCTCTTGGTGCAACCTTCTGACTTCAAAAAATGACTTCAAAAAATGACTTCAAAAAATGACTTCAAAAAAATTACTTCAAAATTACTTCAAGTATCTTTATAAATCTCTGGGGTTTGGTTGTCCCTTTTGGTTACAACCAACTGAAACTGTCTGAAAACTGAAAATGGAACTTGAAACTGCTCCAAGTAACTCTATAACTCTATAAACTCTCTATAAACTCTCTGTAAACTCTCTGTAAACTCTCTGTAAACTCTCTGTAAACTCTCTCTCTCTTAATTTGCAAGTCAATTCAATTCAATAATTTGAAAAAAATTTGCGAACAAAAATATAAAATGTAAACAATATTTCACTCTAATGTACACGAAGGTACGATACTATTATGTTTGATACATAAAATAAAATTATTCTATACAGAATATAACAGTGAAATTAACTCTCTGAAATTAACTCTCTTGAAATTAACTCTCTTGAAATTAACTCTTGAAATTAACTCTCTTTGAAATTAACTCTCTTTGAAATTAACTCTTTGAAATTAACTCTCTTTGAAATTAACTCTCTTTGAAATTAACTCTCTTACTTTTAACATCTCTTACATTTAACTTCTGTGAAAATTACTGTTTCACTAAAAAAATGTATCACTAGTGTCTGAAATGTTCACTGTGTTTCTTGTAAATTCTGATTTGATACTCATTATTAACTGTTAATAATAGTGACTTTTCAAATGTTTACAAATTACTTAAAAAACAAACTGTACTTAACAAAATTTTCTATGGGGAAATCCTTGAGACGTGTCCTGAAGACGTCTTGCTGGCTACTTCTTGGATGAAAACTAGGCGTGGAGAACTTGGAGTCGTGACACACCGGTTCAAGGGTGGATGTTACGAACAAGAGGTCGTGACACGCCGGTCAACTGGTTTTATCCTGATGCAGGGTAATTTCTATCTTGGCCAAAGCGTGGCCTCTTCTTAAAATCTTCTTCTTCTAATCCTGGTAGTAGGGTCGCCAAATGTTAACCCCCCTTTTATGGCCCTGAGTCGGTTCGGATCGACGGGGGTTCTGGTTAGGAGGCTGCAACGGATATTTCTTCTATAACATTCTATAATTGTTTTCGGTCGCCTTAAATGGTGGGTCGCCACTCTGTTAAACCCTTGGCTACAGACTCGCTAGACTGTTATGCCAATATCTTCTATGGTGCTTGGGTTGTCTCTTTCTCTCGCTATAATACTCTGGTACTTTCTCTTGGTACTAAAATTATCGACTTTTCTTTTATAACTTTTCGACTTAACTGACTAAGTTCATGAAGAGAGCAAGGCTCGAAGGAAAAGATAAAAACTTCTTTTACTTTGGTTTACTTCTCAAAATATACAGGTACTGCTCTGAATTTACAGGGGTAGAGGTTCGACCTCTTTCGGCCATGGCTCAGGCCGGAATCTAAAAATATTAAGAAGGCAAGGGGCCTCTGCCCCCTCCCCCGCAGCGAGGCTCCTAACAAAGGAGTCGCAATGAAGTGCTAATCTGAAGTGACTTGATCAAGAAGTCTAATGAAGAAGTCTAATGAAGAAGTGCTTTAATTTTACAAGTACATGTATAATATAAACTTAAAATGTTTTGGGGGAGGACAGTTGAAGGTTAAATTTCCCCCCTTTTTAAACAAATGATAAGATGGTTTGAAAGATTTAAACTAAAAAAAATAAAAATAAAAATAAAAACTAATTTGTATTTTTCGCCGTGTCTACATTTATGAAGGCGATATCATTTCGTAATAGTACAGTTCTATTAAAGTACATTCTTACATTATAAATTAAATCATTACATTTAATTACAGTTTCATTGAAGTACATTACAAGTTATTATTAATTACAGTTTCATTAAAGTACATTACGTTATATTAAATTAAAGTATTACAGTTAATTACAATTAAACAGTTACTATAACTTTGTTTTGTTTTTACAGTGTTTCATATTAATAGACAATTAAGATGTTTAGAAATATAATACAACGTACATGGCACTTACGAGATAATTTATTTACGAAATAATATGCTATAATATGTTATGGATTTGAAATCAGAGCGAACGGAAGTATTTTATCTTTGAGGCGCTCGATTCTGTCGTAGTGAGTGGAATTTTATAACTTAACTCAGCTTTTTTTAGTTCAATGCGGGAGGTGAAATAATAAAAGAAAATAAAACGTAAAAAGAATACATGTACGTAATCATGATCGTCAATAGACATGTACGACTGCACACAGTAGTGTACACATATCATTCGTCACACAATAGGTTATGTGCGTAATATAGACACGAGTAAACATAGACTGATAAGTTCATAGGGCATAAGTAGACAATAGGTAGATGAATGAATAAGTAATACAATTAATAAAGGATAGCGGTCAAGAAAGAACATGAATGTAAGAATGAGTATGGTTGAATAATGAGTATGGTTGAATAATAATATTTCTACTATATAACACCACACCATTATTACTAAAGAATTTACCATACATTGAATACGGAAGATGTCCAAATACTAAGAACGTGATTCAGTGTACAAAGTATGGGAAACGTAAAGAGAACAAAGTTATTTTGTGACGTCATAGTGTATAAGTCATTATTAGAAAAGAAAGATGAATTAGAGAAATACAGTAATGAATAAAGACGTACAAATCGAAATTCTATCCAAAAACTCGCTTAGGCGATTTTGGTTTCTTATGTAAAAATGGATATTCGAACATAAAACTATACGAACATAAGTTCTGCATGAAGACAATGAATCCATATAATGATGGTGTAGGAATTGTTCAATGTTCACTTTTTACAGTATTTCCCCCCTAAATGGTATTAATACAATATATAATACAATTAATAATACAATTGAGAAAATAACATCGTAAGTAATTCAAGTTAGATGACGACATTCTTTTTTGCAATACAAGTTTTATACAGAACGAGTTCAGGTAGTTCCGTACAATGCAGAGTATCTAAATTTTTAACATGACACTCGCTTAGAGGGCTATTATAAAATATAAAAATTCAAAGATTAAAACTTTAATTTTAGACAAACAATTAAGTTAGACAAACAATGATATGGTGAAAATTTTTTACCAAATTTTATTTTTTTCTGTGGGATAAATTACATTCATAATGAATAGGTAAAAGGGAAAAATATAAATTTTAAAGTTCATGGATTTTCAAGGTTACCATGATAGTACAATTCGTAACTAATTTTTTTGACTATTGTAGGTAAAAAATCGAATTATGTAATGGATGATGTATAGACCTGTGGTCAAGTGTGTATTTGGGTGTATTAGGTGCAAAGTGTGTTTCTTACAATTTCGAAGGACAGATTAGATTAGCTGAGAGGATTTTTAAATTAACTGAATAAATGCATGAGCAAAAATTTATATATACTAAACAAAAATGCGTAGGACTATATAAATAGCATAGTTAGCACTTACACGCTATGAAATAGTTTATTGTGACATCCAATAATTTTAGCATAAGGTTTGTGTATATATATATATATATATATATATATATATATATATATATATATATATAGTGCGCATACATGCGTGTGTAGGTGTAGAGATTTGGGAGGTTTTTGAATTAACAAAGTTTAAAAATAATGTATAATAATTTAAGATGGGTTTAGGGTTATAAAATCTTTTGAGTCAATTATTATTATTATTTATTATTATATCCTTTAAGTTCAAGGTAGTATTTAAGTATTTAATTAAATCAGTTACACGAATTAAGGTAATAAAAAAAAAGTCGTACTTAGAAGACCTTAAAGTAATGACAGTAACTCTCACGGTTTTAAAATTGAATTTCGACACACAATTAAATTCGAATACGACAATTACTCAGTATTAATCGAATTAAAAAAAATATAAAAAATATAAAGTTTGAAAATAGAAATCAATGATAAACTATAATAAACTAAGCATATAATATTCTTAAAAATAAAAAAAACACAACTTAACATAAACGGAGGTTATGTTCCATAGTACTAAAGAGGAATTAACCATGGTTGAACCATTTCTCCGGTTGTCACTGGGTTCAACTGGGGTTGGGGGTATGAAAATAAAATAAACTTAAAAGACAAAGTTTGTAGTACGACATTCGGGGGAATTGAGTGACTAAGCGGGGGGTATAAGTCTAAAATTGACAATTACATCTTTCGTGAGCACTTTGCTCTTTTTTTTTTTTTAAAAGATTGCTTGTCACACTACTTAGAACAAAAAATTAAAAGAGTTCAACAAACGGAGGGACGGCATGTTCCTCATATACATTACAATAATTACCAAAATCGTTACAAACAATTGTAAAAACTATTTTGGTTACAAATAATGAATTACATAACTATATATTTATATACGTAAAACTGGCATGAAAAGAAAAGACAAATCGGTCCATTTCCTTCTCACAAACAAAAAAAAGGTTAACTAAAGACGCAAACCGGTCAATTCTGGTTGAATTTAATTCTCTTTTACAACATAAAAAAAGGTTGAATTAAATTCTTAGATTACATTTTCTTAAATTAAATTCTCTTAAATTACAAAGAAAAAGTTGAATTCAATTGACTGCATTGAAATAACTTGGTGCTCGAAATAAAAATGACTTGGAATAAAACTCTCTGATTTCAAATAAAACTCTCTGACTTTAAATAAAACTGACTTGGAATAAAACTGACTTGAACTCTATCAAGTATTCTGAACCTAACTTGAACGCTTGTCAAGTATTCTGAAACTTAAACTGTCTAACTTGAACGCTTGTCAAGTATTCTGAAACTTAAACTCTCTAACTTGAACGCTTTTCAAGTATCTAGAAACTAAATATGTCTAACTTGAACGCTTGTCAAGTATCTTTACACTTAAACTGTCTTGCACTTGAACTGCTATCAAGTGGAGATTAACTGAAAATGGAAAATGACTGCACTTGATCTTTATCATGTGGAGACGATTAACCTCTGTTTTGGTTGACCCTCTTGGTGCAACCTTCTGACTTCAAAAAATGACTTCAAAAAATGACTTCAAAAAATGACTTCAAAAAAATGACTTCAAAATTACTTCAAGTATCTTTAGAAATCTCTGGGGTTTGTTTGTCCCTTTTGGTTACAACCATCTGAAACTGTCTGAAAACTGAAAATGGAACTTGAAACCGCTCCAAGTAACTCTATAACTCTATAAACTCTCTATAAACTCTCTGTAAACTCTCTGTAAACTCTCTTTAAACTCTCTCTCTTTTAATTTGCAAGTCAATTCAATTCAATAATTTGAAAAAAATTTGCAAACAAAAATATAAAATGTAAACAACATTTCACTCTAATGTACACGAAGATACGATACTATTATGTTTGATACATAAAATAAAATTATTCTATACTGAATATAACAGTGAAATTAACTCTGAAATTAACTCTCTGAAATTAACTCTCTTGAAATGAAATTAACTCTCTTGAAATTAACTCTCTTGAAATTAACTCTCTTTGAAATTAACTCTCTTTGAAATTAACTCTCTTTGAAATTAACTCTCTTTGAAATTAACTCTCTTACTTTTAACTTCTCTTACATTTAACTTCTGTGAAAATTACTGTTTCACTAAAAAAAATGTATCACTAGTGTCTGAAATGTTCACTGTGTTTCTTGTAAATTCTGATTTGATACTCATTATTAACTGTTAATAATAGTGACTTTTCAAATGTTTACAAATTACTTAAAAAACAAACTGTACTTAACAAAATTTTCTATGGGGAAATCCTTGAGACGTGTCCTGAAGACGTCTTGCTGGCTACTTCTTGGATGAAAACTAGGCGTGGAGAACTTGGAGTCGTGACACACCGGTTCAAGTGTGGATGTTACGAACAAGAAGTCGTGACACGCCGGTCAACTGGTTTTATCCTGATGCAGGGTAATTTCTATCTTGGCCAAAGCGTGACCTCTTCTTAAAATCTTCTTCTTCTAATCCTGGTAGTAGGGTCGCCAAATGTTAACCCCCCTTTTATGGCCCTGAGTCGGTTCGGATCGACGAGGGTTCTGGTTAGGAGGCTGCAACGGTTATTTCTTCTATAACATTCTATAATTCTTTTCGGTCGCCTTAAATGGTGGGTCGCCACTCTGTTAAACCCTTGGCTACAGACTCGCCAGACTGTTATGCCAATATCTTCTATGGTGCTTGGGTTGTCTCTTTCTCTCGCTATAATACTCTGATACTTTCTCTTGGTACTAAAATTATCGACTTTTCTTTTATAACTTGTCGACTTAACTGACTAAGTTCCTGAAGAGAGCAAGGCTCGAAGGAAAAGATAAAAACTTCTTTTACTTTGGTTTACTTCTCAAAATATACAGGTACTGCTCTGAATTTACAGGGGTAGAGGTTCGACCTCTTTCGGCCATGGCTCAGGCCGGAATCTAAAAATATTAAGAAGGCAAGGGGCCTCTGCCCCCGCCCCCGCAGCGAGGCTCCTAACAAAGGAGTCGCAATGAAGTGCTAATCTGAAGAGACTTGATCAAGAAGTCTAATGAAGAAGTATAATGAAGAAGTGCTTTAATTTTACAAGTACATGTATAATATAAACTTAAAATGTTTTGGGGGAGGACAGTTGAAGGTTAAATTTCCCCCCTTTTTAAACACATGATAAGATAGTTTGAAAGATTTCAACTAAAAAGAATAAAAATAAAAATAAAAACTAATTTGTATTTTTCGCCGAGTCTACATTTATGAAGGCGATATCATTTCGTAATAGTACACATACGTACAAATTAAGTACACGACTGAGTACGTATTAATTTTGGTTCATTACAATTACGATTACAATTATGGATTACTTCACATTCGCTTATGATTGTTCATTATAGTTCTATTAAAGTACATTCTTACATTATAAATTAAATCATTACATTTAATTACAGTTTCATTGAAGTACATTACAAGTTATTTTTAATTACAGTTTCATTGAAGTACATTACAAGTTATTTTTAATTACAGTTTCATTAAAGTACATTACGTTTTATGAAATTAAAGTATTACAGTTAATTACAATTAAACAGTTACTACAACTTTGTTTTGTTTTTACAGTGTTTCATATTAATAGACAATTAAGATGTTTAGAAATATAATACAACGTACATTGCACTTACGAGATAATTTCTTTACGAAATAATATTCTATAATATGTTATGAATTTGAAATCAGAGCGAACGGAAGTATTTTAACTTTGAGGCGCTCGATTCTGTCGTAGTGAGTGGAATTTTATAACTTAACTCAGCATTTTTTAGTTCAATGTGGGAGGTGAAATAATAAAAGAAAATAAAACGTAAAAAGAATACATGTACGTAATCATGATCGTCAATAGACATGTACGACTGCACACAGTAGTGTACACATATCATTCGTCACACAATAGGTTGTGTGCGTAATATAGACACTAGTAAACATAGACTGATAAGTTCATAGGGCATAAGTAGACAATAGGTAGATGAATGAATAAGTAATACAATTAATAAAGGATAGCGGTCAAGAAAGAACATGAATGTAAGAATGAGTATGGTTGAATAATGAGTATGGTTGAATAATGAGTATGGTTGAATAATAATATTTATACTACATAACACCACACCATTATTACTAAAGAATTTACCATACATTGAATACGGAAGATGTCCAAATACTAAGAACGTGATTCAGTGTACAAAGTATGGGAAACGTAAAGAGAACAAAGTTATTTTGTGACGTCATAGTGTATAAGTCATTATTAGAAAAGATGAATTAGAGAAATTCAGTAATGAATAAAGACGTACAAATCGAAATTCTATCCAAAAACTCGCTTAGGCGATTTTGGTTTCTTATGTAAAAATGGATATTCGAACATAAAACTATACGAACATAAGTTCTGCATGAAGACAATGAATCCATATAATGATGGTGTAGGAATTGTTCATTGTTCACTTTTTACAGTATTTCCCCCCTAAATGGTATTAATACAATAATATAATACAATTAATACAATATAATACAATTGAGAAAATAACATCGTAAGTAATTCAAGTTGGATGACGACATTCTTTTTTGCAATACAAGTTTTATACAGAACGAGTTCAGGTAGTTCCGTACAATGCAGAGTATCTAAATTTTTAACATGACACTCGCTTAGAGGGCTATTATAAAATATAAAAATTCAAAGATTAAAACTTTAATTTTAGACAAACAATTAAGTTAGACAAACAATGATATGGTTAAAAATTTTTACCAAATTTTATTTTTTTCTGTGGGATAAATTACATTCATAATGAATAGGTAAAAGGGAAAAATATAAATTTTAAAGTTCATGGATTTTCAAGGTTACCATGATAGTACAATTCGTAACTAACTTTATTGACCATTGTAGGTAAACAATCGAATTATGTAATGGATGATGTATAGACCTGTGGTCAAGTGTGTATTTAGGTGTATTAGGTGCAAAGTGTGTATCTTACAATTTCGAAGGACAGATTAGATTAGCTGAGAGGATTTTTAAATTAACTGAATAAATGCATGAGCAAAAATTTATATACAGGGTGATTCAAAAGTAGCGCCCAATTTCTGTTTTTTCGGCTGTCAGATTCTTTCTGGGAAGTCATGTTAATAATTGACTTGCAGATTATTAATTTTCTTAGTTTATTTATTTTTGTTTTTGTTTTGCATGTTATTGCTGAGAGTTTGGAAAGTTACTGAATTTGCACCAAATTGAACCATGAATTACCTTTCAATGAATCAATGCATTGCGGGCGTGAAACATTACTACAAATGTAATGAACAACCAACGATGGCGGCACGCCGTTTGGCACAGGAATTCGATATTAACCCACCCCAGGGAAGAAACATACAATTGATTGTCGAGAAATTTGAAGCAACAGGGTCGGTAGCCACTGCAAAAAAGTCCAGTCGTCCAAAAATGGCAACGAATGTAGCTAAGGCTGAAGAAGCCATCAGGAGACTGGAACAAAGTCCGCAAACGTCAACTCGCCGTTTATCTGCAGAGTTGGAAGTGAGCCAATCAAGTGTTATCCGTATCCTTCACCAGAAAAAATGGAAACCTTACATTCCACGCTTACTGCATGCCCTTCATGATGGAGATGACGACCGCCATCTTCAATTTTGCGAAGAGTTCTTAGATAAACTTGACGAAGAGGACACAATGCTAGACAACATCTGGTGGTCAGATGAGGCATGTTTTAAGCTTAACGGCACAATTAACAGACACAATTGTGTCTACTGGGCTGCGGAGAACCCAAGAGTGACAGTTGAGGAGGAGGTAAATTTACCTGGCATGAGAGTTTGGGCAGCCATATCTCCATTAGAGATAATTGGACCATTTTTCTTTGAGGGATCTGTCACTGCAGAAATTTACCTGGATATGCTGCAAACCTTCTTTTGGCCCAGGGTACAAGATCAGGACTGTTATTTCCAGCAAGATGGTGCTCCACCTCATTATGGACGTCATGTTCGTCAGTGGCTTGATGAAAACTTTCCCAGAAAGTGGATCGGCCGCCGCGGTCCGATCGAGTGGCCGGCACGCTCCCCAGACCTTACACCTCCAGATTTCTTTCTTTGGGGGCTCATGAAAGACCTTGTTTATCGTGAAAAGCCTCGTACCATTCAGGAATTGAAGGCTCAAATCACTGCAAAGTTTGAGGAAATTGATATCGAACTCTGCAGGCGTGTGTGCCACTCTGTGCCTGCTCGGCTGCAATTGTGCATCGATCACGAGGGAGGGCACTTTGAAAATTGCAAGTAAAACAGCTTGGATCAGTTCCGTAATAATTTTCCCCCGAATAAATGGTTAGATAAACATGTCATTCATTTATTTCTACCTTCTTGTACACTGTAATACAAATGGCAAACAAACAATCAACTGACAGAAATTGGGCGCTACATTTGACTCACCTTGTATAGTAAGCAAAAATGCGTAGGACTATATAAATAGCATAGTTAGCACTTACACGCTATGAATTAGTTTATTGTGACATCCAATGATTTTCGCATAAGGTTTGTATATATATATATATATAGTGCGCATACATGCGTGTGTATGTGTAGGGATTTGGGAGGTTTTTGAATTAACAAAGTTTAAAAATAATGTATAATAATTTAAGATGGGTTTAGGGTTATAAAATCTTTTGAGTCAATTATTGTTGTTATTATTATTATTATCATTATTATTATTATAAAATCCTTTAAGTACGAGGTAGTATTTAAGTATTTAATTAAATCAGTTACACGAATTAAGGTAATACAAAAAAAGACGTACTTAGAAGACCTTACGAGTAATGACAGTAACTCTCACGGTTTTAAAATTGAATTTCGACACACAATTAAATTCGACTACGACAATTACTCAGTATTAATCGAATTAAAAAAAATATAAAAAATATAAAGTTTGAAAATAGAAATCAATGATAAACTATAATAAACTAAGCATATAATATTCTTAAAAATAAAAAAAACACAACATAAACGGAGGTTATGTTCTAGTACTAAAGAGGAATTAACCATGGTTGAACCATTTCTCCGGTTGTCACTGGGTTCAACTGGGGTTGGGGGTATGAAAATAAAATAAACTTAAAAGACAAAGTTTGTAGTACGACATTCGGGGGAATTGAGTGACTAAGCGGGGGGTATAAGTCTAAAATTGACAATTACATCTTTCGTGAGCACTTTGCTCTTTTTTTTTAAAAAAAGATTGCTTGTCACACTACTTAGAACAAAAAATTAAAAGAGTTCAACAAACGGAGGGACGGCATGTTCCTCATATATATTACAATAATTATCAAAATCGTTACAAACAATTGTCAAAACTATTTTGGTTACAAATAATGAATTACATAACTATATATTTATATACGTAAAACTGGCATGAAAAGAAAAAACAAATTGGTCCATTTCCTTCTCACAAACAAAAAAAAGGTTAACTAAAGACGCAAACCGGTCAATTCTGGTTGAATTTAATTCTCTTTTACAACATAAAAAAAGGTTGAATTAAATTCTTAGATTACATTTTCTTAAATTAAATTCTCTTAAATTACAAAGAAAAAGTTGAATTCAATTGACTGCATTGAAATAACTTGGGGCTCGAAATAAAAATGACTTGGAATAAAACTCTCTGACTTCAAATAAAACTCTCTGACTTCAAATAAAACTGACTTGGAATAAAACTGACTTGAACTCTATCAAGTATTCTGAACCTACCTTGAACGCTTGTCAAGTATTCTGAAACTTAAACTGTCTAACTTGAACGCTTGTCAAGTATTCTGAAACTTAAACTCTCTAACTTGAACGCTTGTCAAGTATCTAGAAACTTAATATGTCTAACTTGAACGCTTGTCAAGTATCTTGAAACTTAAACTGTCTTGCACTTGAACTGCTATCAAGTGAAGATTAACTGAAAATGGAAAATGACTGCACTTGATCTTTATCAAGTGGGGACGATTAACCTCTGTTTTGGTTGACCCTCTTGGTGCAACCTTCTGACTTCAAAAAATGACTTCAAAAAATGACTTCAAAAAATGACTTCAAAAAAATGACTTCAAAATTACTTCAAGTATCTTCATAAATCTCTGGGGTTTGGTTGTCCCTTTTGGTTACAAACAAATGACACTGTCTGAAAACTGAAAATGGAACTTGAAACTGCTTCAAGTAACTCTATAACTCTATAAACTCTCTATAAACTCTCTGTAAACTCTCTGTAAACTCTCTGTAAACTCTCTCTCTCTCTTAATTTGCAAGTCAATTCAATTCAATAATTTGGAAAAAATTTGCAAACAAAAATATATAATGTAAACAAAATTTCACTCTAACGTACACGAAGGTACGATACTATTATGTTTGATACATAAAATAAAATTATTCTATACTGAATATAACAGTGAAATTAACTCTGAAATTAACTCTCTGAAATTAACTCTTTAAATTAACTCTCTTGAAATTAACTCTTTTTGAAATTAACTCTCTTTGAAATTAACTCTCTTACTTTTAACTTCTCTTACATTTAACTTCTGTGAAAATTACTGTTTCACTAAAAAAAATGTATCACTAGTGTCTGAAATGTTCACTGTGTTTCTTGTAAATTCTGATTTGATACTCATTATTAACTGTTAATAATAGTGACTTTTCAAATGTTTACAAATTACTTAAAAAACAAACTGTACTTAACAAAATTTTCTATGGGGAAATCCTTGAGACGTGTCCTGAAGACGTCTTGCTGTCTACTTCTTGGATGAAAACTAGGCGTGGAGAACTTGGAGTCGTGACACACCGGTTCAAGGGTGGATGTTACGAACAAGAAGTCGTGACACGCCGGTCAACTGGTTTTATCCTGATGCAGGGTAATTTCTATCTTGGCCAAAGAGTGGCCTCTTCTTAAAATCTTCTTCTAATCCTGGTAGTAGGGTCGCCAAATGTTAACCCCCCTTTTATGGCCCTGAGTCGGTTCGGATCGACGGGGGTTCTGGTTAGGAGGTTGCAACGGATATTTCTTCTATAACATTCTACAATTCTTTTCGGTCGCCTTAAATGGTGGGTCGCCACTCTGTTAAACGCTTGGCTACAGACTCGCCAGACTGTTATGCCAATATCTTGTATGGTGCTTGGGTTGTCTCTTTCTCTCGCTATAATACTCTGATACTTTCTCTTGGTACTAAAATTATCGACTTTTCTTTTATAACTTGTCGCCTTAACTGACTAAGTTCCTGAAGAGAGCAAGGCTCGAAGGAAAAGATAAAAACTTCTTTTACTTTGGTTTACTTCTCAAAATATACAGGTACTGCTCTGAATTTACAGGGGTAGAGGTTCGACCTCTTTCGGCCATGGCTCAGGCCGGAATCTAAAAATATTAAGAAGGCAAGGGGCCTCTGCCCCCTCCCCCGCAGCGAGGCTCCTAACAAAGGAGTCGCAATGAAGTGCTAATCTGAAGTGACTTGAACAAGAAGTCTAATGAAGAAGTCTAATGAAGAAGTGCTTTAATTTTACAAGTACATGTATAATATAAACTTAAAATGTTTTGGGGGAGGACAGTTGAAGGTTAAATTTCCCCCCTTTTTAAACACATGATCAGATGGTTTGAAAGATTTCAACTAAAAAAATAAAAATAAAAATAAAAACTAATTTGTATTTTTCGCCGAGTCTACATTTATGAAGGCGATATCATTTCGTAATAGTACACATAAGTACAAATTAAGTACACGACTGAGTACGTATTAATTTTGGTTCATTACAATTACGATTACAATTATGGATTACTTCACATTCGCTTATGATTGTTCATTACAGTTCTATTAAAGTACATTCTTACATTATAAATTAAATCATTACATTTAATTACAGTTTCATTGAAGTACATTACAAGTTATTATTAATTACAGTTTCATTAAAGTACATTACGTTATATTAAATTAAAGTATTACAGTTAATTACAATTAAACAGTTACTATAACTTTGTTTTGTTTTTACAGTGTTTCATATTAATAGACAATTAAGATGTTTAGAAATATAGTACAACGTACATGGCACTTACGAGATAATTATTTACGAAATAATATGCTATAATATGTCATGAATTTGAAATCAGAGCGAACGGAGTTATTTTATCTTTGAGGCGCTCGATTCTGTCGAAGTGAGTGGAATTTTATAACTTAACTCAGCATTTTTGAGTTCAATGCGGGAGGTGAAATAATAAAAGAAAATAAAAGTAAAAGAATACATGTACGTAATCATGATCGTCAATAGACATGTACGACTGCACACAGTAGTGTACACATATCATTCGTCACACACAATAGGTTGTGTGCGTAATATAGACACTATGTAACATAGACTGATAAGTTGATAGGGCATAAGTAGACAATAGGTAGATGAATGAATAAGTAATAAAATTAATAAAGGATAGCGGTCAAGAAAGAAGATGAATGTAAGAATGAGTATGGTTGAATAATGAGTTTGGTTGAATAATGAGTATGGTTGAATAATAATATTTATACAACATAACACCACACCATTATTACTAAAGAATTTACCATACATTGAGTACGGAAGATGTCCAAATACTAAGAACGTGATTCAGTGTACAAAGTATGGGAAACGTAAAGAGAACAAAGTTATTTTGTGACGTCATAGTGTATAAGTCATTATTAGAAAAGATGAATTAGAGAAATACAGTAATGAATAAAGACGTACAAATCGAAATTCTATCCAAAAACTCGCTTAGGCGATTTTGGTTTCTTATGTAAAAATTGACATTCGAACATAAAACTATACGAACATAAGAACATAAGTTCTGCATGAAGACAATGAATCCATATAATGATGGTGTAGGAATTGTTCATTGTTCACTTTTATATATATATATATATATATATATATATATATATATACATATTATATATGTATGTTATGTATATATATATATATATATATATATATATATATATATATATTTATATGTATATGTAAAAATGAACCATAAATAATTCCCATATTCCTATATTATCTTATCCTTCATGTAATTCTTGTATTCATTTATATAGTCTCTGTATCCATTGTAAGAAAAAGTATCCATTTTTAAAAATTCATGTGTTATATGGTTCATGTATTTATATAATCCTGTATATTCTTATATATTTAACTTTATATAATGCCTATACTCATATGTATGTACGTGTGTGTATTCATTTTTACATAAGGACCAAAATCGCCCAACGCGAGTTTGGATAAAATTTTTGATTTGCTTTCTACTTTGCTAAATAATTGGTGACCTGTTGTTTTTTAAAATCTCATAATCATTTTTTTAGATTTCGCTTAATAAGGAATCCTGCTTAAGCTTTGCAATGTTCACATTTTGTATACACTCTCTTTCGTTATAAACAATGAGATCATGTCTTGCCTAAGCATTAAAATTGTACATCTTAAACCTTAAAATTTCACTCATATGCATATTTTAGTGTAAAGATGCATAGTCCGATTTCCACTTTTAGTTAACTTGGCAGATCATGATAACATCAGATCTGAAAAGTCGCGGTTTAAGATAAAAATATGGTTTCGTCTTCAAATATTTTGTTTACTCGTTCAGCCTTACCACAGCTAAAAAATTTACTTATTTTCAAATATTGTGCAAAAATAATACAGCCTTTTTAGCATTTAATAATAATAATGTTAGCAGTTTTTGGGTATATAAACCCACTAAAATTATTCCATTGATTCAGAAGCTAATTCAGAGGCTGAGCACTACCTGTATATTTTAGCAGTAAATTTACAGTTGAAGATTTTTTATTTCCTTCGAGCCTTGCTCTCTTCAGAAGAACTTAGTCATTAAAACTTTCCGGATACGCTATAAGAAGAATCCGGAACCTTCAGCATTTTTAGTAAGTCTATCAGAGTCCTCCGAGCCACTATAGAAGAACTCGGAGAGTAATATAGAAGAAAACTACTTCAAGTCACACATCCGTTGCTGCCACCTAACTAGAACCCCCGTCGACTTCGAACCACCGGGCCATAGACGGAGGGGTTAACAACTGGCGACCCTTTAACCAGGATCTTCACGACTCCAGGATTCTTCCAGTCTTCCAGACCCTGGAACCAGAACCAACACCCAGTTGACCGGCGTGTCACGACTTCTAGTTCGTCACATCCACCCAGTTGACCGGCGTGTCACGACTTCTAGTTCGTCACATCCACCCTTGAACCGGTGCGTCACGACTCCAAGTTCTCCACGCCTAGTTTTCATCCAGGAACAAGTGGCCAGCAAGACACGTCTTCAGGACACGTCTCTAAGGATTTCGCCGTAGGAATCTTGTTAAGTACAAAACTCTTTTTTAAAATAATTTCTAAACATTTGAAAAGTCATTATTATTAACAATTAATATTTAATATTGAGCCAGAATTAACACAAAACACAGTGAACACTTCAGACACCAGTGATACATTTTTTTTATTGAAAACATATTGTCACAGAATTATTGTCACAGTTATTTCACATTATTTTCACAGTTATTTTTACTATTCTAGTTAGTATAGTATAATTTTATTTAATGTACCAAACATAGTATTACCATACCTTCACGTACATTCGAGTGAAATTTTGTTTACATTTTTTTATTTTTGTTTGCAATCTTTTCAAATTTTCCCCGAGTTAGGCAAATTGTTGTGCATTTATTTTTTTAGATAGTGTAGTTAGGAAAACCCCTTAAGTGATCATTCCATAAATTAAGATCGGTCAAGCAGACCTAATTAGAACACATTAATAAGTACCTTCACATATGAGCGATTCAGACGGTGCGCTTTCTGACATCGAAAATTTACCTACACCCATTTTTCCACCTACCCCGCGCCCTTCAAACATACTCCCAAACACACAAGCCAATATGTCTCAGTCTCAAACCCCCGCCCCAGCATACATTAACTTAGGCAGACTAGTAAACCTTCCTCATACTGTTTTAATTTTTAAGGGGACCATAGATAATCGTTTTGTTGAACCACGCGTAAGACCTTGGGTTGAATCTTTAGAGCAACATTTCTTACGCGAAAATATTACCGATATGATATAAAAATTAGGGAAGCAAAAAGATTTATTGACCCGAAAGAAGGGAATGCTCATGACACAGTCACTTACGTCCCATCAATTAGCGAAGCTACAACATGGGACGATTTTAAACAAAACTTATTAGAATTTTTTAAAGAAATAACCCTTGCACAACCCTTAGCCACGTTAGAAGCAGTCTTCCAAGCTAAATGGAAGAAAGAGGAACACGAAGATTTAAACAATTTTATTACACGTACACATAAACTTGTAGGAGAAGCCCTCCGGGCCGCAGAAAATGCATGTGGCATAACTTTCACTTCGAAACAAAGAAATCTAATAGTAGCCACAACCATTTACCAAAACCTACCCGGAGCACCTAAAAAAAAGTTTCAGGAGTTTTTAAATGTTGACAAACCTGTAAGTGTAGCCATAAACAAAACACGGGAACATTACCCCGATTTAGCAAACCAGAACTACCGAAAGAGTAGAGAAACCCCTGTACATTATATTCAGCAGCAGCAGCCACAACACCAACAGCAACAACAACAACCTATAAATCGAGGCCAATGCAGGGAACACCCCAGAAACAAGCCCCCCAAACCCAGAATACACGCCCTCCTCCACAGTGTTTTAACTGCGATAGTTTTGGGCACATGATAAGTCAATGTAATTACCCCTCGTATTGCTCCCACTGTCACGAACATGGTCATCGCCGTGGCGATCGCCAAAAGTGTGCTGATAAAGCCCCTGCAGGGTATAGACCCCACTTTCAGAAACCAAACCAACCACGTTCCCAAAACGTATCCCAAAAGTCAACCAATCCCCAGAAACCAGTCCATTCCCAGCCTCAGTCGAACTACCAACCCAATAGATCACGACCACAGGGTCAACCACACTCTTACCCCATGTACAAACCTCAATACAACCAGCAAGGTCAACTAGTTCGGTACGTAGAAGTACCCGTGGAGGAATCATTTTCCCCAGAGAACAGTTTTCAAGAACACCCTCCAGCGTATGATATTCCCGTAGAATATGACCCAGGTCCTCCCATAGAAGACCATTCGAGCCCTTTTTTAGACCCTACATTGGAGGCGGCAGTTCAACCTCCTCCCTCCTAAATTACAGTAATGAGCCCAGATACGCACACAAACTCCCCATCAGGATAATAGGTGCGGACCTCCTAGATTTAATAATAAATTGTAGCACCGATAACCAAGATTAACTGCTCTCCTAGATACAGGAGCACACGCGACGTTAATTAAGAAACAATGTGTAGATGAATTACTAGAGAGTACAAATTACAAATATGAACTTAAGGCACCATCCTGCCAACTCAGAGGAGTTACGGGCACACCCATACCCACATATGGAGAAATTGAGTTATATTTAGAAGTTGGAAACGCGGTATACCCCGCGAAATGTTGTATAGTGGACACAGTCGCCACCTTTCAGACAGACATCCTACTAGGTATGGATTTTTTTAACCGGAATCAATGGGAGATTTACCCAGCCGGAAAGTTAGTAAAGTGTCGAAATAGGACACACCATCTCCGCGAGAATGACAGACAACTTAATGCTAATAGACTTAGCTCAGTTCAGATTTCCGAAAGAAATAGGAAACCCCCTCTACTTGATAGCAGATCAAGTCAGCCGGTTGCATCCAGAGGGACAACCGCTCCAGAAATCAGACCCCAGGGTAATCAGTTCCAGTTGTTGAATCCAGTTGGATCAACACAGCCAGTTTTCAGTCAGTCAGTTTCCAGACAGTCAGTTTCCAGACAGTCAGTTTCCAGTCAGTTTCCAGACAGTCAGTTTCCAGTCAGCCAGTTTCCAGTCAGCCAGTTTCCAGTCAGCCAGTTTCCAGTCAGCCAGTTTCCAGTCAGCCAGTTTCCAGTCAGCCAGCTTCAGTTCAGCCAATAAGGCAAATTTTAGTCGCCGAACCAGAATCAGATTCACAATTTTTCATATGCCCTACCGAGCATATAACAGTAGCACCTTATGAGAAGATTTGTTTCCTAGCAAAAGTAGTTAACAGTCAAGGAAAATTATTAGAGTCAGAGCGTACTCTGATTACAGAGAAAAGTAATTTCAAAAGAGATGTTCTTATTGCCCAAGTCCTTAGTCAGAGTCAGAATTCAGCTATCCCTGTTGTTTGTTTAAACAAAGGAAAAAGTCCTATAGAATTAACTTCAAATCAGAAAATAGGAACTGTTTCCACAGTAGAAGTAGATTCAGATTTCCCCATCAGTATGATAAATCGTGTTTCCAGTTCCTTAGAATTAAATCCTTCAATATTAAAAGAAGAATATAAGAAATGTCTGGAGCACTCCCTTCAGGAGTCACCAGCTTTACAGGATCCCAAACTAATGGAATCACTTCTCGATTTCCTGATAAGAAATAGAGATGTGATTGCCCTAAAAGGAGATCCTCTGGGCCGAACTAATTTGGTCCCTTTTGAAATCAAGTTGGAACCCAATTCCAAACCCATTTTCATTCCTCCCTATCGGGTTCCACATTCCCAGTTAGTCACTATTGAGGAACACATCAAGGACATGTTGGAGCAGGATGTCATTCAGCCTTCAGCTAGTCCCTGGTCCGCTCCCATGATTCTCGTCTCCAAAAAGGACGGAACATCTCGCCCTTGTATAGATTTTAGACGCCTGAACAACATTACCATCCACAGCTCCGATGCATAAATATCACTGGAATGGATATACTGGGACCATTTCTCAAAACATCAAAGGGAAATCAGTACATCATTGTGTTTACGGACCACTTCTCGCGTTACAGCGAAGTAGCCGCCATTCCAGACCAGACCTCGGAAACTGTGGCAAGAGCCCTAGTGGAACGCGTCATCCAAAATCATACCACTCCTTCCATCCTAATCTCGGATAACGCCCTTAGTTTCACTTCCAAACTGTTCGAGTCACTCTGTAACTTGTGTAAAATTAAAAATACACACATTGTGGCATACCATCCGCAGGCAAACGGCTTACTGGAAAGGCACAATCGAAAGATCTTGCAAGCCCTGCGCCACGTTGTCGATGCATCCTCCCGTACATGGGATGATTCCCTTCCCATGGTACAAACAGCCATCAACAATGGCTATAATGTGTCCATCGGGGACACCCCTCATTTCGTTCTATATCACTACGACAAGCGTCTACCTTTTGATTTGCCCGACCAAACCGACCCGGCAGTCCTAACATCTTCCGAAATGGCAGAAGCAAATCAGCAACTAGCTGAACGATCTTTCAAGATTTTTGACATAATCCGCTATGCCCTCGACCAACGAAACCAACAGATGGAGCAAGAGCAACATAGTCGTCATCCCCGTCAACGGACTATAATCGTCGGTATGCGATGTTATCTGAAGAGCGTGAAACCGCCAGGTGCTCATCGCAAATTATACCCAAAGTGGGATGGCCCATATAGGATTATGAAAAACCTTGGAAAAAATCGTTATGAAATCCTCGACCTCCGGGATCATTCCAAACTAAAGATCATTCACGCTGACAATTTGAAGATAGCTTCCGAACAACACCTTCCCAAAAAACAGCTGCCAGGCGTTCGAGCCGCCTATCCTTCAAAAGGTCAAGATATTAACAAATCGGGCAGGGATCAAAAAACTGAAGTGGTCATCGCGGGAACCGCTACCCATGACGAAGATTGGTACCTCGTAATACCACCAGTACTCGAGGCAATCTCTGAACAAGAGGAGGCCCCAGAGCCAAGCGTCCCATCGGACCCAGACCCTGGAGAAACCCCTTCGAGAGGATCAATCAGTGGAACTCCACTATCTCCCCCAACTCCACCATCTCCTCTGTCACCACCCTCGCCGATTGATGATCGACGCACGGACCCTACATACCGCCCGCAAATGCATCACCCACGTGAACTAGAACCTTCACATAAGAAACGAACCCACTCAGAATCGGAGCTCAACGGTCGACCCCCATTGCCACCAAAACGAGGCCGACCC